>JAVQJS010017040.1:0-30038 GCA_036024795.1 Galaxias rostratus | reverse complement strand
CACAAGCAAGGCAGCCAAATCACAGCTAGTTGAGGAGACACCTAGAGCCAGATTGAAGATCCCACCCATGAAGCCATTTTTGATGCAGCTGCCTTTTTAAGCAACTTCAAATCTATTTTGAAACACATTCAATTGAAATACTTCAATAAACATTAACAAATACTTACGTACAAAAAAAGAAAATATTTACTTATTGAACACTATTGCAGGATAATTAGTTATGTAATTTGAAATAAGTGTTTAATGGGCAGAGGGTAGGTGAACTCTGGAGAGTAGAGTAGAGTATCATCAGCAAAGACTCGACAAAACCTAATCTCTAAAGTGAATTGACATAATACAAATAATTTATTTTCAGTTATTACAATCATCTTTTAAATACATAGTTTGTAAGCAACCTTTTTTATTGAAAAGTATCAATGCTAGTCTCACACGTGTTAGTAGAAGCCTGAGTCATCGGATTGTGAGAAACTCCACCAACACCAAGACCCACACATTCTTATGGGGATTTAGGACTATAAATATTATGGATCAGGCCAGTAGAAATCATATTCACTCCACACAGAGAGCCCTACAACACAAACATCCAGATAGGGAACCTACCATCACTTCAGCAGTTACCTATCTAAAGAGTTCCTGACTCTGACCCACAAGTAAATATAAAACTCAGCTTTGTCTATTAAATTTCTACACTGGAACAAAAATAGTCATTTGCATTTTGAAACTCCTGAATAGGTTTAGTCATGCCTTTTCCTTCTACCATCAATAGATAAAGAAGCCACAGGTGCACAAGTTACGCAGAGAGTGTCAAAAGCAGCATCGAGCAGAACCAACAACCAGACTCCAAGTTGCAGTTAGCTTCCTGAGAAGGCTGCAGTAGCAGCGGTAATAGTCAACAAACTCCTCCTCCTGCTCAACAGATAAGAGTAACTTAATGTGTGTTCAACCGCTGGCGTGCTTCCTGTCCAAGGATGAAGTGAAAACCTCTCTGTCCCAGAGGAGACTCCAAGTCTCTTCCAGACCCTTCAGTCATTCTGTGAGAACAAAATCAGGGAGCCGGCCCTTCATCAGCTATTATCTCCAGTACCAACAGGTAGCAGCAAAGAGAGGAGTCCAGTCACCATCACCCTCTGGTGGCCTTAGAAGACATTTTGAGTGGGTTTCCAGTCTTCAACATAACCATGTGGACCATGCTGGTCTTCGAATTTAAAAATGAAAGTGTTTTACATTGACATTTTTTTTGTTAACCTATTCCAATATCTATTTTGGATTGCTTTCATTACCTTATTGGTAATTCTACTGGGCCTTTATTTGACCAGTCATTCTAAACTGGTCTGCCTAAAGAACAGTTCAATAAAAGTCAACATTTTTGATTGGAGCAATCATATTTTCCCCTGGATTCCATTTTTCCAAAATGGTCTTTATCCCTCCTCTGTTATCTCTGCTTATCCAAGCCTCATGTGTTTTGTGTTATACTACTTTGATCTTTTGTGTTAAGAAAAAGACCCATCGGTATCAGAACAGTTTTAAGATCATGGATGTCCGTCTTTTGGGAAGGTTTGTCTATTGTCCCACTAATTTTGAGCATTATTCCTCCAAAGGGGGTGTTATTTTATTATCACTCCAGGATCAACCAACATAATCCGTTCTAAGATATTACTTTTAACTAATGTGATGTACTTTGCAATCTACTTTCAGAATGTGAGTGAAATAAGAAGCCTGTGTTTGTACCCAACATTAATATGAGTCTTTTATAAAGACAAAAAAAGTCAAGGTCTATGCTCTACTCCAGGTGAAAACACTGTGTCTTGGAGAGTTGAAGTTGTTGTTGTGGTGTGCCATCACCTCTATCTGCTTTCAGTTGAGGCATTTATTAATGACTTTACTTGCGGAGTACACAACAAATACAGTAAAGTTAAATACACAAGTCAATTGTATTTCACTATGCACATTATTCAATGCACAAATGTCTCTTCTCTATGCATGATATTTTCCAGGTTATTTTCAGATGTTGTAAGCAGGCTGTGAACGAAACAGTAAATATCCCTTACAGGTCATGAACATGTACTAAATTAATCTGGCAAATAGGGTTTTTTGAAAAAATACACTTATTTAAGAGATATTTTATAGTAATAATAATAATAAAAAAAATTATTTATGTTTTTATACAGCCTATTTTGAATGCATCATTTATGAATCAGAAACTTCCTAGTTTTACTATTATTTCAATTGTACATGAAATCCAAAGGTTTTCATGTATTGACATAAAAAGTGTCCTCTTAGTCATTGTTTACCAGAAGTGAAAGACTACCTTTCCTTTCTTTGTCTTTGACAGTTTTCTTAAAGTGAAAGTCTTCTTGTTCCTATTGTAAACAATGATATCACACCCCAAGACCAGTTTGATGTGTAATAAGACACGCGCCTCTAATTCCTTTAAGAGAGTGACAAAAAAAAAAAGGAAAACTCCCCAAGAGCCCCTATAGGGCAATCGACTCAGACTTATACCTCGGAGAGTCAAAGGTCAGAGGGCCAAAGGGCTCTGTCTCATTCTGGAAATGTATGGATCTTTTTTCTGATTATAAATTGAAACAAAACTGTAATTGATCAACAACGTCAAAAGAGAACGTTTTTTCCTCCAAGAGGTTTACTTCCATTTAGTGTCAAATTTTTGTGAAGAACTAAATTAAAAACATTATAGCTTTAGATTTAGCTTTGCAGTCCTGTATGTAGCGCAGCTAAATATATGTACATATTTGAGATTTAATTTTTTTAAAGGACAGTTGTTGCTCTATTCATTGCGCTCTGTTGCACCGTTAGGTGGATTCCCAAAGACCATACTTTGCTATTACTTCCGACAAGCCCATTCTAGTTCAGGCTTGTGTTATTTTGGCTGTTATAGTACCAATGGAATTCTTGTCTTTGAACTACATTGTAAATGCCTTTCATAAAGCATATGCTACTATGCCATATATGCAATGTTCATGCAATACAACGTGTGTCTGTCATTTATAAAGGCAGTTATTCAATGTCTTTCTCGCACAATTTGCTGTGAACATTCTACGCTTGTGTTTAAGTCCCAGATATGATGGAACCACCTATCTACTAGGGGTCCAGGGGTTGTTAGGCAATTTGAATAACGCCAAAATAAAAATAAACTGACTTCCCTGTTACTCACCTTTTACAAAATGAAAAAATCAAAGGAAGCTGTGAATAGCTAGATCTAGTCTGAAGGTGTGGAGGCACAACGCATATAACAGGTAAAAAACATAGAACATTTGTAAATATTTGATCAAGTTAATAATTGATCAGCAAATGTCAGTGGGAAAGAAACATCTGTAAATTATCTGTAAAAAGCAAGAAACTAAATACAGGAAATTCAGGGCACTCTAATGTAGAATATTGTGTTGTAATGGCTATTCCAATAATTTAATCAACAACCCAAACTGTCTTCTTTACCTTACAAGTGCCCTTGATAACTCCTTTAGATGAAGGTACATTTTACAGATTGTTTTGGCGGTGTTACTTTGTTGATAGCACTCAATCTCCAATAAACACACCATTGAAGCCCAGCAAAGAAATGTACCCATGTTAATTCCATCCATCCATCCATTATCAGAACCGTTTATCTTATGCGGGGTCACAGGGGGTTGGAGCCCATGTCATTTTGTATAGGAAAATAATAATACAAACTGTAATGGCTTATATTCATAAAAACCATTGACTTGTCTAGGAACGCAGTGCCCATGATAAGTTAAAGATGACAGTAATCATTTGATGATACAAATAATATTTTTAGTCACTGTTGAGCAAAGAATCCAACGATCCAACAATTCACAAATTAGGCTACATAATTTATTGCACTACGACACAACAAAATGCTCACTCCACGTATAGTGTCAAATTTCACTGAAACCTCTTTTTTGACGGTTGAGTCATTTTATTTGGTAAATATGCAAACTCAGTATGCATATACCATGCTCCCCCACTGTCATTTAGTGTTAGACCCTGACGCCCATCTGTAGAGCCTCTCTCTTGTGTGCAATCTGAAGTGGGTGTTCAGGTGAGCTGACTGATTGAAGCATTTGCCACACACATGACAGCGGAAGGGCTTCTCTCCGGTGTGGATGCGGTGGTGCCTCCTTAACATGCTCAGGGTGGTGAAGCTTTTCCTGCACACAGAGCAGCTGTAAGGTTTCTCCTTGGTGTGCCATCGCATGTGGACCTCTAACTGGCATGCAAAGCTAAACCCTTTACCACACTCTTTGCAGCTATGGGGTTTATGAAGACCTATGCTTTGGGTTTGAAGGGCTATTCTTGGTGGATGCATTTTGAGGGATTTTCCTTTCATCCGCTGCAGGAGTGAGGGTGGTTTTCCATTTGAGTGGTTTGTTACTTTAGACTGATGTGCCTCTGATCCCCATGGTATTTCTCTTCTCTGATTTTCAGTGGTTGCTCTTTTACCTTCATGGATATCAAACAGAAGTTTGCTGGAGCCTGAACAAACAGTAGGGGAAGATGGCAAACTGTTGGTTGATTGGCAAATGCTTTGGTGCTCTTCCCGTTCTATTTTGATCACATTTGATTTGCTTTTCAGAGGTAAAAACATTTCTCTATCATTGCTGGGGCTGGATAAACCTTTAGTTGCTGGGATTGGATAAGGCTGTAGTTGTTCATTATGATTAGCCTCTTCTTCCATATATATTGGAGGGCAAGGATCTCCATCCTGAATATTCACGTACTCGTGCTCTTCTTTAATCTTTGGGAGCTCGGGCTGCTCCTGGACTAGACTTGGGCTCAGCGTCTGCGCATAGTGGTACAGCTGATCAGATGGTTGTGAGTCTTCAGTGGTATTCAAAGACTGAGGATCTAGTGGAATTAGAAACGGCATTCAAATAATAGACAACAGAGAATAATACATTATTTACAAATGCTTGTGCACTATGTGTTTACTTGCACATAGTTTAGGCCAGCAACTTGGTCCCTGTCAACTAGAGATACATTGTTTGCCTACCTGGGTGAAGTAATAAGCGTTGAACAGCGATGTTCAGCAGGCGTTTAAGACGGTCATTTTCTTCCTTTGAGCGCATGATTTCACTCTGGTACCCCACCATTGTTTCTTTTACAGCTGTAAATATCTCATCTGCAGCTGCAGTTAGTCTGTCATTAAGAAACACATTTAATAATTCCAACTGTGCCATAATGGAGCCAACTGGCTATGCTAAGATTTCCAGGCACTACCTTCTGGTGTTTACATCTGATTGGCCGGAAGTATTGACTATTAACTCATAGTTCATATGTGCAGCGCGCCATCTACTGGAAATGTCACGTTAAAACAAAATTGACTACTTGTACATTATTACGCGTGGAAGTTGAAATTGGACCGTACCGCTCCGGCACCAATCATTATACCAAAGAATATCCGTAGCTGGGATTTCAGGAAAATAAAATGGCATTGGGGAAATTATATAAACCAAGATATAGATATAATCACAGAACTTCTTAGGGAGAGACAAACTGCAAAATCAAGTAGACCTATCACCTGAAGATGTTTGCTAATTTGGCTATAGGGTTTAATGCTATTTTCAACCTTAACAGCAAAACCTAGATATTATCAGTCATTGGATTGGCTTGTGAGTGCAATAATGTTAACAGGGAACGCTCAGATGCGCTACGAAGAGCTTTGAGCACTTCGAAAATGTTTCATAAAATCTTTTTTATTATTTACAGTCACTCAAACAAGTCAAGTTTGACATTAAGCACTGCAGGATAAAAGGTGAAAACAGGATAATTTTCGAACTAGGTAAGCATTTACCCATTACACAACACAAGTCAGTAAGATCTTGTTCAGAACATTTCTCCTAACAGTTCTTTGACAAGGGAACTAGTACATGCTGGTAGAGGCAAGCAAAGGGCATCAATTACATTTGAACATGGTACATGTAGGGTACAAAAGTCCCAAACAGGTGGCCGACACACTGACCCTGAGAAGTTATTCTTTCACATTGCATGACCAGTGAAGTCACTGAAGAAAGTGACTGGCAGTTGTCATGATGTGTTCCAACTTGGTACACTGTTAAAAACAAACATTATGTATTCTAACTTGAAAAGTAGTGAATAATCATGTATAAATAAAGGAACCAAAAAGATTGCAGCATTGCAAGCACTTTTAAAAGAAACATGGTTGACATGAATTGTGTTCTCACCAAGCTAAACTCAAAAACACAAATGCGCATTTTGACCTTCAGAAAACAATATACAATCAATACATTTTAAGTCCTGTGAAACCCTTCTGGACTATTGTATGAACCATAGACCAGAGATAAACAGAGACATGTTGTAAATAGAGGCATTGCAAAGGAAAGACAGCGGGTGAGCAGGCTATTATAAGTGCTGCAGTATGAGACTTGATAGCCCTCATTCTTAGCGATGCAATGAATGTCTTAGCATACACAGTATACAGAATATATGTTTCTGTGTCCAAGGATTACACTAAACATCGGTAAATCACAAGCATTGAAGGCAAAACCATCCGCATCTCTATATACATAAGAGGAACTACCATAGGATGTTTTAGATATTTCTCAACACAAAAATGTGGGCGGGCAAAACAAGTTCTCTTTCAGAACTGAGAAACAAAGAGAGAAAAACCCAAAAATTAAAACTGACCAAAGCAAGATTTCATCAAATAAACATTTATCGAGCAGAACCTAACAATCAACAAAAGTATTTGTTTACAGATTTGACAAAAACAGGTCTTAAAATGCCAAAGCGTGAATAAAAGCAATTTATGCTAAAACATTGAATATTATTGGGTTCTATACACCAATAGATCCATCTGAAAGAGAAAAATGAAGGCGGATTGAGGGGTGAACGTTAAGAGACACAAAGCCCTCCAATACTAGCGATGCTTTATAAGCTGCTGTTAGGATAGACACCCATTGGTGGGCGAACGTAGATGACATGTCACACAAAAACCCAGAAGGATCAAGCAATGGGCGAGGGCAGCAGAAGGGGCTGGGGCGAAATCTGGAGGAATGGGGTTGGGGCGACAAGAAGAGTTTATGCATCTAGCTGTCAATCATCTCTGACAACTCCAGCAAGAGGTCGTCCTCCCCTTTGCCGTGGTCCAGCTCCATGTCTCCCTCCAGCACCAAGTGGTCGTCTGTGAACTCGTTCATCAGCTCGTCAAAGTCATCTACGGCCGACGTGGTGGTGGAGGTGGGTGCCACCCGGGACGTGCTGCTCCGCCGAGGCCTGGACTGGGGGACTGTCTTTGTCACAGAGCTAAGGGGACGGTGCGAGAGGACTGTTATTTCATGTGTTTAACCCAGTTGTTCTGACAATTACACCACAAAGTTAACTGATGCGAATCTAGTTCAATGGACACATGGGTAAATAAAAATGAAGAAAACACACTCCTATCTCTACTTACTTTTGAGGAACTCGACAGGTCTCTCTGACTTCTGTGGTACTGGTGCACGAGACCTTAGGCAGGCTTTTGACTGGGACTGCCTGGAGTTCTTCTCTCAGGGGGCTTGAGTTGGAGCCTGGACCCATCCGGGTGGAGGGGCCCCCAGGAACTATAGCGCTCAACTGGGCGTCGACCAACTGCAGGAAAAACACAAGATGTCAGAAGATGACCAACCGGAGAGGAAAGCGTAATAATGTTACTATTTTGGAGGTCTGTAGTTGTCGTGGAGCTACCTCATCCTGTTCAGAGGGGGGCTCCATAGCAGAGCTGTTAAGGGGTTTGACTGCAGCCACTGCAGATCTCTCAGCAACTTTACGCTTCGGGCCTGGCCTAACCTGCGCCGCAGGCTTCATCATTGAAGGCTTCACATTCAGTTTGGGCCTCACTGAAAGGCAAAAAAAAACAAAAAACATTGAATAAAACACTGTATACCAAGGAGGCAAATAAAATAAGAAGTGTTCAATTTGGTGGCATGCGAAGGCAAGCATAACAATGCTGAGTGATCTAACAAACCTTTTGCCTCGGTAGCTTTTCCCGTGGATTTCTTCGGTCCGGCGTTCATAGCAGCGTCAACGGACGGCTCCTCCACATAGAGCCCGGGAGAAGCGGATCCTCTTGCCTGCTTGGCTGCAATGGGCCCTGAGGGGGTCCGTTTTCTCTTGGTTGGAGATGACCCAGAGACGCTGCGGGAGGGGGAGTCTGCCTCCACCTGCTGTGGAGGTGACCCCAGCTTGGGGGAGGCTGAGGCTGAAGTAGTGCTAGGTACACGCAGGGCAACGTCCGTTTGGAGAGCAACACGCTGGCGAACAGAGATCTTGGGAGCAGTCGTGTGGAGCACTTTGGCAGGTGCATCTGGGGGCATTACCATGACTTTCGTTGGGGCCTTGCTCTCCAGGGTTGGGCTTGCCATAGGTTTAGGAGCTGATTCCTTCTCCGCTGAGCTATCTGTCTGGCTGGTGGACATGGCTTGCTCTTCCAGCTGCTGCTTGCGAAGACGCTTCTCGCGCATGATCTCCTCAAACGTTTTCACTTTTAAAATGTTGCCAGAGATCAAGTGGGGCTACAGAGCAGAAAGAAGAGCAGAGAGACTAGTACAGTGCCCAAACCAACCACAGTCGTCTTAAATCTTATACCAGTGTAAAAAGAGCTGCACATTCAGGTAAACTTACCTCGGTGGTGGTAGTGGGTTCTTCTGGCTTCTCTTTCACTACAGCGGTCTTCTGGTTGATGTTGCTGGCTGTTAAATCAAAAACACAAATCAAAAAATCCACAAAGGAGAATATAAGAGTAGAATCAAGGGCAATATAGCAATATGCCTGCTGTGCTGTTCAATAAATAGCAGTTTTAGCTTACAAGGGGAAGCAGGCTTGTTAATGCGCAGTATCTGGGGTTTCTTGGAGGTGGTCTCCTCTGAGCTAGAGTCAGCCCCTGGGGCTCTTCCTGCCTCAGCCTTCTCTGCCTCCCTTCTGGCTACCTTTTCTCGGCGGATCTCCTCCAGGGTCTTCACCTTCACCTCGGCCACAGGAAGGGCCAACCGGCTAGGAAGTGTGGTGTCGGTGGAGCCACTAACCATAGGCTTTTTAGAGGCTTCAACTGTACTATGCTTAGTCTTCTTGGAGCCCTGGACTTGATCTTTGTGCAGATCTTCCTCCTGCTGCTTCCGCTTTGCATGGAGGACCTCTGAGAAAGTCTTCACTTGGACAATGGAGGAAGATTTTACTGTGATGGCTCGCTTGGAACCCCTTGTGGTTGGTTTGCTAGCAGTAGTTGGTTTAGTTGTAGTAGAGACAGCATGGCTCTCTTTTTTAAACAGGGTCTGGGCTTTAGCAGCTTTCTCCTGCCTGATCTCTTCAAGAGTTTTGATGCGAATCTTTTCAGAAGCCTTTTCCGGCTGTATGTTGATCTCGTGTGTGATGATAGCTATAGAGAAACATGTAGTTACATTGTATTTGATACTTGTAATATGACACAAAAAAAACAATCGTATAACGAAAACGTTATTGTTGATAACAGTAATATTTGATCACCGAATACAGCAGGTACCTGGATCTGCCGATGCGGCAGGCTCAACTGACCGTCCCAGTCTGTCTCTGATGGGCTTCAAAGCTAAAGAGTCAAAGACAACTGTTTGAATACCATGGTAAACATGACACAAAGACTTTCATCGGATGGACGTAACAGCCCTCCCCTCATTTTGACATGTCCTGTTACAGAAGGCAGGATGGTTCGTTATTCTTAGGATTTAACCCAGTGACACACCTGCTGCTAAATAACTAAATTAGCAGCAGGAATTAATGAAGCCAGGTGTGCATTAGGCAGCGCAGCTCTGATGGAATTCATTCCCATTCCTCCTACGGCAAACTCACATTTCTGAGGTACCGGCCGTGTGTCCTCTTCGTCCACAATCCTCCCCAGGCGATTGGCCAGGCGTCCTTTGAGTAGTGGAGTTTCTCCGGACAGCTCATCTACACGCAAGAGCAATTAAATAACTCTAGTAAATATGATACGTTATTTCAAAAGAACACATGGTCAGCACTTATTTTGTCAGCACTAAATTTAAAGATGGAAGAAAGGCTATAGAGTTAAACAATTGGAAAAAGCATATTACCATTTCTCAATACGTTTTTCCCAAGCCTGTCAACTATGCTGACCCTTGGTTTCTCAGTTTCCTCTGTGAATAAATAAAATCATGACTATTTGCAAATTAAATGTGAATGACATCCATTAAAAAAAATTGTGAGCTTACCATCATTAACAGGAAAGAGCGTTGGGCGAGCAAAGGAGCTCATGTTTTCTTTTTCTCCATTGGTTCCATAGCTCCTCGTGACAGGGCTGTCTGAGCTTTGAACAGGGTAACCTAGCAGGCAGAAATATCTAAATTCATATTTTGTATTTTTGCCCTTAACAAGAAAGTCTTGTTAATGGACATGACCATACCGGCTCTCTTCATACTGGCTTTTAGGGCTTTCCTCAACCTGATCTCCTCCAAGGTTCTAACACCGAAGTTCAACGAATCATCTATGACAAAAAAACATTGACAGCCAATCCAAAGTGTGACTAGTACAGTCTGTAAAGGCAACTGTTTGTATACATGTTGATAATTACAGGATAGATTTGAGCAATGCTAGGGATGGGCGCAAATTGCTGTGTAACCACAGAAAAAAATTGCTGTTTTTGGGGGTATTTGTCATAGCTAATACAACGCATTATCTCAAACAAAAAATGCCAAAGCGCAAGACACAAGTTTAATATTGAAATTAGTAAGGGGCTGTTTTAGCAGGAATGCCTCTGGCATAGTTGCGGACAAAATTGTGCTGGCTGGACCAGGCCATGATACGAGGGGGCAGGTGAAATGCAAACAATTGTAAACTTGAAGTTGTTCTATTTTTAGATAATAGATTTTGAACTTTTAGACTCGGTTAAAATTCCCATCCCTCATCACATGTACAATGCAAAATTTTTGCTCTGCCATACTTAGTTCTTTAGTTATACTTTCCATCAACACATCATATTGAGACCACTACCAACTGAATCTCATTCTTTAACATAGAAATCCATAGTAGTGGTGAAATGTTTTCATGGCCATTGGGCAATATGATCAATATCCTAACTGGTAACAGTAAATCTCCCAGTGTTATTCACGTTGAACTATTTACAATGTTCTCATTCCAACAAAACCTGTAAGGGAAATGCATATAAAGTCTGTGTGTATAGTTGTATTTTCAGGACTTACGCTTACCTGAGTTTGGACCTCCAGATAGTTTCCTGGGCGAGATAATTCTGGTTCCATCCTCACCCTCCTCAGAGAACTGATCTGTTAAAACCACAAACAAGAAGTCAGCATGAGAGAATCATGTCCTGACTAGGGTGATATGGAATGTACATCAACTTAAAATACAAACTAAGATTTTGTTCAAATACCGTCTTCGTCCTCGTCATCATCTGCTGGGTTAATGACCACCGGAGGGTGGGTCGGGCTCGGTACGTTTTCCTGAGTCTCTGCCTTCATGACACCTCGAAGCTGGGGATTGGATGCCGTAGGGAGAGGGGCAGGTGAAGGGAGAACAGGTTCCTCATGAGGTGGCTCCTCATTCAGGCCTAGAACTAGAAGACAGTAAAACATAACCTTTACATTTCTCCAGAATTATTGGCCAATTCTTTTTTAAATGACTGATGACAAATTGCTATTAATGTGAGTGCTGTTGCACCTTTGCTGGCAGGAACGTAGGTGCCATCGATGATGCGGGGCTTCTCATGTCGGAAAGCACAGTGGGGCTTCTGACAGCCAGCCGGCTGGTTCTCCCAGTAGCATGCTATCTCTTTCCTGTTTTTCTGCAGATATTGAAGAGGGAAAGTACAGTTATACATTTATCATTGTATGGCAATATGAATTTGCTGACTAAGTTGCCATAAAATTGCTCTCTGCATACCTTGATCTCCATATGGCGGAACTTGCAGGTCTTACGGAAGCAGCGCCCTTCTTGCCACAGGTTGCACACAGTTTCACTGCCCATGGCTGCCTCGCAGTGTCGAAATGGGCAGCTGTCTCCCTGTTCAATAAAAAGATCAATATTTTTCTATCTGAATTTGAGATTAAATTTATCAATGATAGAGAGTTTGACATTTCCTTTGGAGAGTTTGTTAAACTTGCCTTTGCACAGTTAGAGTAGTAAAAGAAATAGCAGTCATCTCCGGGTTCGGTCATGTTGGTTGGTTGGTTGGTTGATTCTATTCTTGATTGAGGATGGTGAGATCACAAGCTGTCACAGTGAGTGGGTATTTTCTTCAGGACCAGCGGGACTTTCCCTGGCAAGAGATCAACAAGTTTTCAAATCTCTGTCCTAATTGCAGGGGTATATGTCACTGTACTGCACCACTGCTGGTGACAAACTATGAACTTTGGTTTCAGAAAGAGTGATGGAGAAGATGAGCCAAGATTCTCAAATCAAGAAGTCTGACTTGAAAATGTTCACCTGTGGGTGGCTGAGAAGACGTCTCCCTTCTGAACACACGTCTGAGGGTGTCTCCGTATCAATAGAGGTCCTGAAGGAACACTTGATCCATGAGATAAAGGGACAAAAGTTGGGCCAGAGACGCTTGACGTCCTACGACATCCTTTCTCTGAGACCACCTTTATCCCGCCAGGCTGCTATGCATTAGATGGATACAGCAAATGTCCTTTTTTTGGGGGGTGGGGGGTAATAAAGCTAATATGAAAGTATTGGGAAATTATGAGGAAAAATGGGCTTCTATGGGAGCCATCCAAGAACCACTAGAGTAGATCTGACATTCAGAATTTAGAAGGATGCATAAAAATCTTCGGCTTCTTCTTTGACTTGATGGCATGTGAGTAAGTTGTGCAGTTGGCACCTATGGGGAGATGTTGGCAAAAAAAACTTTGGGTAGATGTGGGATTTCTGGGTAGTGCTAAAAATTGAGGGAAATCTTCAATGTTTGGGACAAATTATCCACATCCAAAGATCCTTGAGAGTTGCCAATAATCTGCTTTTAAACCTTATTGGACGGGGAAAAAACACTCCACAGGAACTAAAGAGAAGGGTTGTTAATACAAACACAACCAAAAACTTTGTACAACATTGGGACCGCATAATCTAGCAGTTACCATATCTAACCACAATTACCATTCATAAATAAAATAATTTAGTCAAATGGGCCACAAGTGAAACGATATCAATAGCCGAACAACCCTACGTGTGTCAAGTAATACCAGCCTGAAGACAGATGTTATCTGATATAACACCTCTGCACATTGTGGCATTCTCCAAAGTTCCAGAAACTATTTTAAAAATACAAACAGAAAACTCTAGCCTTCACCCAGAAGAAAGGAGTCGCCATTATTAACATTGCTAGTACTTTATTTTGTTTAGTTTTTATGTTTAACTTACGTACCATGACCGAAAAATGCCGCCAACAGTACAGTTAACAATATGTACCTGCGTAAAGGTATATTGTTAAATCAAATAAAGTACTAGACATAATGAAGCAGTTTTGCCGGAGTGATCGGACGAGTTTCACGTTGGTTTCTTGCTAATTTGAATCAACAATTAGACTTGAAACTAAAATAAGCTAAGTGTGATGGGATAATGAGCTAGCACTATTTTTGTTTACCTGACGTTAGTTAAGTTACTCATTTTCCAAACAGTTTGTAAATAATACGGTAAAGTCAATCCAATTGTAGTAGCTGGGTGCCTTAAATAATACAATAACATGAAATACTTACGGTAATTTTAGTATCAAGATAAATAATTCGTCTTTTAGTTCGCCAGTAAAAGGGCTACCAAGGCCTAGCTTTTGGTATATAATGTTATACCTAGCTCGTTGCTTACGTAGATAACGTTAGATAATACTTTTCTGGTAGCTAACTTAGACTAGCTGCTAACGTTAGCTAAGTTAGTAAGCGTAGCTAGTGAACTGGCGATGTGGTTGTGTTTTAAGATAAATAATGTATACTAACCACTGTCATAATTGTTTTCTGTAGTTAAATAACATGTAAATTAAACAAGTGTCTCATTACCAGTATTACATTAAAGTGGGAAATATTAATTTGCTCCAAAAAGACGTCCAGTGACTGCTGCTCGTTTTCGAACTGAAACAAAATGGCGACCACCTCTGAAGAAACACAACACCACCACAGGCTGCTATTCTTCTTCGGTGTTTTTCAATGGCGGTTCACGTACCGACTTGACATCATGCATTGCCTCTCCCTAGTGACTCAAATGTGCTAGAGTGTGGAACAACAGATTGCCCTAGTAAATTCTGAACGTTAATCCTATGCCCCACTCAAACGAGAACAATTATCTTAATAAAGCCCTATCCCCTTCTACCAGACCAAAAATACCTGAACTCAATCCACTATCGAATCCAAACTCTCCCACTCCTGGCTTTTCCCAACCACAAAAGACAACAATCCTTCCCTCTCAACACCAAACTTGATATTTGTTCGACGGTCGCTCTCTGAACACCAACCAAATATCCCATGTACATGTTTTCCAACAAAAAACATTATACATTATGACCAGTCCCAGCTATATTATGATAAGACACATCGTCTTTTTATACCCTTCACATTAACTACCATAACATTTCCAGCCAAACTTCTAATGCTGCTGTCGTAATTAAAGCTAAATTAATAGCTTCACTCATACCAAACGAAAGTTCAATGCCCATCTTCTATGTTTCACTGGCTTATTTAATAATTTAGCTGCTATTTCATTTCCATCTACCCCTTTATGGGCAGGTGCCTAGCAAAACTCAATTCACATTTCAGTACACTATCAGGAATACATTACCTATATGCCTCTACTAACAAGTCTTCATTTATAGACTTGAAGGGCACAAAGCCACTAATTAATGTGGGTAGTAATGGTCTAGTGGGTAATCTGTACAACTAACGTGTCCAAAAGCTCATGATTTCAAATCCCACCTGAAGGACACACAAGCAAGGTATCCTATAATTGCTCCCGGGGACTGTACCTGTAACTGTACTGTAGGGGAATGCACCTACAGATATCTATGGATGCACCCCTATACTACGTCTAAAACCCCTACTGGACCAGTAATAGCTTCACTCAACTGCCACTTTTTCGTTAAACACTTGCAAGAGTAGCAGTTACTAGATTGAAGTTGTACTGCATTTACCATACTTTAGCAGTCCATTGTCAATGAGGCGATACAGACTGTTTTTGCAAGTGGCTAGTTCACGTGAACACTAATCCCTTCCCTGTCAACATTTATAGGAGGGTCCAAAATTTGTAATAGAGGGGCTGTTTTATGGGTCCTAAAAAATGGGGTTGTGCCTTCCACGAGTACGCACGTGTTTGGCCAATTTAGTCATGTGTAGATTTCAGCAGGACTCGTGAGTATGTAAATTAGGCCAATATAACCATGTGTGGCCTTTGTGGATCAATGTGCGACGCAGATGGTGAGCCATGGGTCCCAGCTGAACTGCCAGTCATGAAAACACCCACCGGTGACCAACACAGCTTGTCGATGTATGGTCCAATTGGTCAACCAGTTG
Organism: Galaxias rostratus; assembly: GCA_036024795.1. Lineage (NCBI taxonomy): Eukaryota > Metazoa > Chordata > Actinopteri > Galaxiiformes > Galaxiidae > Galaxias > Galaxias rostratus. The sequence goes on along the minus strand of JAVQJS010017040.1, from coordinate 14,532 downwards.
GCGCTTTCCTGTCAGATTTTCATTGTTTATATAGGATTTGAGCTATATATAGTGATGGGCCTGCTGTCTGATTTAATATGTAGGTAGTCTGAGACTGCGACTGGAATATTCTAGTGTCTAGGGTCCCACCCATCGAACAATAAGATATAAATATAATAAACCCTACATAAGCATATTGAATCTGTTAAAAGCGAATTACTTACTGCTTAAAAATATCAAATCAGCATAGAAACAAATGTGCCACTGGTAAATGTGAGCGCGCATTGCACAGCGCGCTTGTGTATAAACTTTCCAATCGTTGTTTATGTGCTTGGCAATTTGAGTATGGAGTGTTGCATCTGACTTTATAAATAGAGACGTGAATATATGTAAACGACGAGAAGGGAATGCAGGCAAATAAATGCCTCCAAGTTGCGACAAATAAAGTTGTGTCACGTGACAGACTTGTGGCCACAGTAAGTTTTGACAGCGAAGCTTTAGATCGGGTGCTCACTTGCGCTCCAGTTGGCGTGAACTTTGGCATTTTAAGTTAAACTTACTTACTTCACCCTATGTAAAATTAACTCTGCTGAGCAGATATTTTGAATCCGTAACAAGATAGCCAGGTTCGGGTGTAAAATACGTTGAAAAAGTATTTTGCTGAAAGTCACGATGGACTTTGTGCGGGTAGGTCTGTTTGACACTAAAGCTAACATTATTAGCCTTCGTTAGCAAGCTAGCTAACTCATCTTGGTAGCTATCTAGCTAGCGGTTGGGTTAGTCTTGTCACGATAGAAAGCTAGAGTCAATGTAACGCCCATGTAAACTAGCGTTTGCTAACTAGCGTTTGGGGTAGTTGTTCAGAATTACTAGGCTAGGTTCAGTGTGAAAGCCAACAATTAATTTATAAAGAGGACTTGGAAAAAAGGCGCAAACAAGATTTCTTGTTAATCGCAGACCAGCTAACTACACTATTTATAACAATTTGACAAACGGTAGCGCCTCAGAATCAGAAATCCTTTATTCGTCTTACAACGGAGACATTTTCAAAATTACAAACCAGCATTGTAGTTGTTGCAATTTTGGGTTGGTTTAAAAATAAATCTTAAATAGTACTGCGTGTCAATTTCTCCACTAGACACTGCTGTCGGGATTTTCTTTGGACCTGGGACCTGTGAAAGAACCTTTGGGATTTATTCGAGTTCTAGAATGGGTAAGGTCCATGCTTGCAAGGCAGTATGCTGACATATTGAACTGTAGAGCAAATAGCCACCCTTTCTGTTACATCTCCGTTCAATGCAATTTTTAAGTGTCTTACCAATGTTTACTTCCTAACAATGCCACTTTACAGGTAATTATAGAAACTAACTTTATTTAAATTTTAAAATGTTCTAATTTTCGCCAACACCCATTTCAGTTGTTGTCTTCTTGGATACTTCTAGTAAACCGGGCTTGTGAGATGATTTCAATGTTTAAAAGTGAATCCACCTATCTCAGATTGATTCGTCTTGCCAGTACATAGCGTGTGCGATCAGGCATCATTTGACACACACACACACACACACACTCACACACACACACACACACACACACACACACACACACACACACACACACACAATGTTGGGTTTTGGCCAATAGGATCAATACAATTGTACCTGGTGTACATGTGTTGCTTTCAACATTGTCTTGCTAAACAATAGCTGGGTGACATTTACATTTTTCCTAAATTGTTTGTCAGGATGAGCAGTGTCTAAACATGTGGAAATATCAAGATGGTGGCAAAATGTCTTCATTACATAAAGTTGGACCATATTACAGCTTGCAGGGTTAAAACTTTGGTCTGACAGCCACTCCTGTAGCCTCTGCAGATGCATATCGTTAAGAAAATGGCTATGGAAGTAGGTCAGATTGGTAATAGAATTAGCCAGAACATATTAAAATTACACACTTTTGACTCTGGTATCACGATTTCATTTTCTAAATTTCCACACCCTAGTTCTAAGAATTGTGTTAGTGGATCGGACAGTTAGTAGCGATGGATCAGCCTTGGCCTTTTGTACGGAACATTCGCTCCTTCAACACATCAATAGCATGCATTTCTAAGAAAATATACCAAAGTACAGTAGTCTGCAAATTAGGATGAAAAAAGTTTCAACCACACACAATATTCAACCCAGTTGATGAAGTGGCTTAATGTTATTTCAGGCAGTTTTTCTTTTTGGGGTAAGTCACTCTGCAGTCTTTGTCTTTGTGTGCCAAAGGTGTGCTCGGAGTAGTCCGTTTGCCAGGTCCCACAGCCTTATCTTATATATCTAGTTTTATGCCAAGCAGCCCAACCCCTTCTGTAACGTGCAGACTTTAAGGCAAGGATGGTTGCACAAGTTTGTTTTAGTTCCTGTTTGAAATGGTTTCTTATTGGATCCAAGAAACAATAATAATGCAAAAGAACAACGTTTGATTGAACCCAAAATTGTGCATTTGATTTTGAGCTGATCATTGTTTTCACCCCAGATGAAATCGAGACCAATTGCCGAAATGGTCTGTCACTATCCACAAGTATTACATCTTTACCCTAGTTTGTGTCGTGGCAGACTCATTTCTATGTTACATGCCTTCCAGGCTTCCGGGGGGCGGCAATTATCAGGAGACACAAAGTAAATCCTACAGGGCACTGCCTTCTCAGTGTGTCTGTCCTGTGTGAGAAACTTGTTCTGACTGCCTGCACATATAGAGGAGGAGAGGGTTACACAGGAGACTTTAGACACAACCACAAGGGTTTTTGAGAGTTCCCTGATGTAGGGAGTGTGTCAAATGGGCATGGGTCAAATCTGTTGACTAGCTAAAACTATTTAGTGGCTTGAGGAATCTCTCTGGTCATCAAGGGTCTGATTAGAATAAATATGGCTGAATGTCAAACATAGCCATCTGCCACTACCTGCTGTAGTTGAGACATTAATCATTCAGTCTTTAGTAAATTAACAATTTAAACATTAGAATTCTTTGGCTCATTGGTAATCAAGCCTTTTTTATTTTTTACAGTGTTGAGTTTTGCATTGTCATTAGGGATGTAACGATACACTCAACTCACAATCTGGAATGATTCACAATGCTGGATACGATTTTCTCAATAAAAAAAACGGGACAGCTGTCTTAGAATCAAGCAGAAACAACTTATCATTGATGAGACAACATTTTACACATGAGTCTGTCATTGCGATGGTCATCATGTATATCTGACAGAATACAACACGCAGTATAAACATTAAACTGAAAGCGTTAGCCTCCACTAGCAAACAAGCCAGCATTTATCTTTAGGGCATGTATTGTAATTCAAGTTTAATTTTACAGATTTGAATCGTCACATATTTGCATTCTTATTTGGCTGTTTGGTTCATATCCTTACATTCCCAAATATCTTTGAATGGCCGTTTGATGTAGAGTCTAACCGCTAAATGCTGGAATTAGGCCTATTGTTTTCAAACACATTTTATTCTTAATTTTACCAGGGGAGTGCCATTAAGATCTCTTTTACAACAGAGCCTTGGCCAAGAGGCCAAGTCAACATAAAACATTGGAACATATGCGAGACAAGCAACACATTAAAACTATTTGCGATTGCATATCTTTGTCACAAGTATTTGAGAGACCATTGCAAAAAGAATTGTTTATGCATAGGCCTGTATTCCAAGATATTGATGCAGGAATTTTTTTTACTTCCTAATTTTAAGGTCAGTTGGGCTCTGGTTTGTAATCTTTAATAAAAACTACAACTAGTGCAGATGGTGGCAAGATATCTCCTGAATAGGAAAATTATTATAATATGAACATCTATTGCTCAATAACTGTCTGATGTAGACACACTCTGCTCCTCTTGGCAATGTCAGTAATGTGTGTGCCTCAAGCAATAACAAGTGAGATGTGCTGGAATAGACATCTATCTATTCCACAGGCCGTCTAGGTAAGGCCGAAAGAGAAATTAACAGTTGATATGGACGCAAACTTCTGAATCAGAAATGATACAGGAAGTTTGCTCCATTGGAAGCAGCATTTGTAGCCTGTCCATTTCCCTAAATGATGCTATATTGCCTTCTTATTTTGCAGAATCTTTTCCTAATATGTCCTTTTTAACATCAATGCTAGTACCTCGGTGGGAGGCTGGGTGGGCTGTTTATTCAGGCTAGGAGTGGCCAACAAAACAACTGCCTAGACTTGCTAAGTTGGTTGTGTGAGGCATGCATCAAGACAACTGCATGGAACCGTAAAATGTTTTGGGGGCCTGCTAGATTAGGTCATTAGTAGAGCTGGCAATTGTTGCTGAACAAGTCTCCCTCTATTAACATCCAAAGGATGTTTCATATAAAAGGTCTCATCATGAAATGGTATCACAGTGCTGTGCAGAGGTAAGGAATTCTGATGTGGCTTCACGGTCCCATCTGCTATGGAAATAATGTTGATCGTGTGGGAAGGTGCTGCAGCAGTCCTTGTGGGTGTATAATAAGTTGAACAAAGAACATTATCATTGAAGGAAAGTAGATATGGACGCTATACTTGCACTAATTAGAGGTTTTTGTAGGGGTTAGGGTCTCCTCAGCATGCTATCTACGTATTAAACACTCTTAGACGATGCTTGTTACAATGACATGCCAATTGTAGGTTTACATACTGGTATCCATAACTAGTGGATTACAAAAAGTTGACCTGTTGAAATGATTTGTATTACTTGCTGCTGGAGATTCTGCGGTCAGATGCTCAAGTGAATTGAAGCAGCCCTTGCTGAATCCAAACTATTAGGCTATGCACACCACGAGACAAGGTGTGAGTTAAAGAAGAGTCCTCAAGAGATGAGCATGCAAGTGGTAAGGAGGTGAGAGGGCGACAGATTGTGTGAGTTACAGCCTCAGTCCACCCCCTGCCTCGGCTTCCTTAAGCATGCTTGCATCTTGACAAGTTATAATTGACTTGCAAAAGAAGAAGCAATTCATTAAGTTGCTGTTCTATTACGTGTTTGTTTAAGCTATTTAGCTGGCATGTCAGCCTTCTCTTATTCCGGTTGCTTTATGTTTGGTAACAGGATGCTGTAATAGGAAACGGTTTTAGTTCGGAAGCGAATGTAAGAAGAGCGGTTAGACTTGCCTGCATGCAAATACTTATTGGTTCATGGATGTGAAAGCGGGGGACAACTTCTGACTTGGCTCACACTTTTGATTTTATTTTTAGCTTTGTTTTCCCTACGGCTACTGTTTTCTCTCTGTTCAGCAACAATCAAGAGTCGTTGTTTCCAGGTGGTCTTTTTAAAGTCCCCTATACTCTGCCTGGTCATGTGTTAGGCAATTAGCCACATCGATGGGACATTTTTCTGTTCTTTGAACCCTTGGCCTAGTGGTGTGTTAGCCTTAAGCTTGTGCTTTTCTTGCCGAGTCACATCTTCCAGCACACTTTTTGGCGGCATTAAACTTCATGTTAAATTGCTGAATCAGGAGCACCTGGCCTCTTCAAACGAGTCCACTTCCTGCTGCAAAAATGACCAATTAATGTTTCTCTCAACAGTATCTGTGTAGTGGTTTATGGTTTACTCTGGAAACCAGTAGAGACTATGGCACAATTATTTATCATTTACATATGTGAGCATGTACATGATTGAACTCTGAGAGCAACTATCTCTTGTTTTAACATTGTTTCAGTTAAACACTGCTCATTGCTCCTTTTTCGTGTCTATTTTGACTTAAAATAAGGCATGGGAAGGTCATGAGAGCCAGCATTTGGCAGAAAAACATGTCCAAAATGTGAAACTTAGATCACTGATGGGTTACACCCACAGTAGGCTTCTACAAATAGATTGTTTTGTGGTAAACCAGAACTAATTGAAAGAAACAAGTCACAGTTTCTAACAGCGAATGGCTAACATCTTCCATCAATGGTGGCATGTTCCAAATAAGAGCTGTATCTTGGATTGGTATCAACTTGTGTGTTACAAGCGCTTGTTTAAACCAAGGGCACATGGGAGATAAGCAAAAAACATATTTTTTATTTGATTGAAATATTCTGACTTTGGGGTCCACTGGAATGCACTCTGTTCTCAACGGCTAGTGCAAAGTAGATGTTAGGTCCACAGTCAGATTGACATGAACTACTGGGAAGACGTAACTCTCAACATTCTGATTGTGGTTGGAGAAAATCAAGTTTTCCATACATTGAGACCACTACATTTATCTAGAATACTCTATTTCCATGCCCTGTTTTATGCACTGCTATACATTATAACCAATGCCTAGTGCTACTTTGATGAGGTCAAAGCTTTGGCAATGACAAATATGTGCGGTCCATTTTCCTTTTCATTTTTCTTTTTGTCCAATGTACTGTCAGTTTCGCATTCCTCCAGGGCCAGAGTTACTAACTACTTAAGTGGACACGCACTTGTGCAGGGTCCTGTGATTAGACAAACTGCTGCTGGCAAGCACACACAAACACCCCATCATTGTTCCTGGACTGATACAATTAAGCCTAGCAAGGAAATGTCCAAATGGCGGCCTGTCAGGTTGTTTGCTCTGCATTTACTTTTGCTTAGATAGACAAAATCCTTTGCTATATGTATATCAGTCTGTCATTAAGTGCTTGTGCTTAGTTAGGGTTTGTGACTTTGTGCTCTTGTCTCAATCTGTCTTTTTCCCCCTACAGGTGTTCACGATCTTTGCCTTTGCCACCACAGGAGGCTACACGGGGTCGTCCAACTTCACTGTACGATGTCCAAACGAGCAGCCAGTGGAAGTCCATACGGTGTTTGGATACCCCTTCAGGTACAGGAGAGGAAAGGATCTAGCTCAAGTGCATTTTACACCACCGTTTTTAAAGCGGCCAAGTGTTTTTTTTACCCCAAAACTGGTAGTAGTACAACTAAATGAACACGTTTTCTTAGTTAAAATGTTATGACAGATTGCTAAGAGTAAAACCCAAGCTACCGATTACTACTCCAATTTCGCTAGTTGTGATAGAAATACTTTGACTATATCCTAATACAATATGTGGATACTGATTTTCCACTTATTGCAAAAAAATATCCTTCTAATGAGCCTGTGACCATGTGTTGCATGCAATTGTTCGAAACTTCCTGTGGATGTCAAGACAGCAGTCACATGGTTTAATACATTTAGTGTATGATGGTGACAGTCCTGCAACTCTATGAGATGCAATTATACCCTCTTAAAGCTGCAGTATGTACGTTTTAATTGCGAGCAATAAATTAAATTTATTTTTACGTTTATTACCTAGCTCCTTGAGGATATCATTAAGCCAAATGCTCTGAGAGGAGATGTTATATTTGCGTGCCCTAGGCCCTCTGATCAGCTTTTAAAAAATCTAGGAACGCCAACCTCCCCCTAACCAACCAGGAGAGTTTTTGCAGTTTTGAGTAAGATCTACCTGCTTCTCAATTACCTTGTCTGCACACTCCCTATAAAATCCCTGTTTACAATGTCTCCTTCCAAACAAGCGTGTTACGATTGGCTTTGTAGCCAAAATGAAGCAGCACGTGAACTAGTAGTTGCAAGGTGGCTGAGGTCATTGCATGTCGTAGCACAAGACAAGATGAGTTTTAGAACGTTAGGAAGTATTGCACCAGATTTATTTCAAAAAGGCGTTTTTTAGGTTTACAGTGTCAACTTTACATGCATATGTTGGATAGCCCTAGATGTTACATGCAGGGTGCCAATAGCAGCTAAATAAAAACAATTTTCATGCTCTAGGCTTTACTAATAAGGGAATCAAATTGTTGAATTGATTTTCTTAATTTTCCTAGTAACGACAACATTATCATTTGTGTCTGTGCTCGTTGCTTTGGTGTGACCCACTCAGTTTTAGATTATTTACGATCAGATTTACGGGATTATTTTTGTTTCTTACCTCAGATTCATACCAGATCAAAGAGCAATCACTTTTTGCGTTGTTGGTGAGAACCATTAATATGCACAACATACAGATGATTTATGAAACACTGCCTTACTCAGGCTCATATTAAGAGTAGAGAGGCATCTGTAAGGGATGGGCAGTGAGGGAAAGGAGGGACCAAAAATTTAGGAGGTTGGCCTTTTGTTAGGGTTGTGATTCAAATGATTGCAATTTCCCTTATTTCTCTAGAACTTACATACTTTATCTTTAATTGAAAGGAAATTAATATGTCACTTATTGGGTTCTGTGACTACTGTTATTTGCTTTTAGCATCTGTCCAATGTACATTTAACTGCATTTTTGTCCTTTGACCTAGGTAAAGAAAATAGGGATTCTTAAAACACTCCCACAATGGTAAATGTGAACATGGCTTCAGTTAGGCAAAAGAAATATACAAAAATGGGCCCGGTTGGAGAAAAAAAACTAAGTTAGAGTAATGAGTGGCATAATTAAAAAAGAGGGTTTGGACCTAATAGTGAAATACAAAGCTTAATAGCAATGTAGTTGCCAGCAAGTACAATTGAATTGCTAAAATTGAAATTAAGTTTACATGTATTCAACCAAGGGTCTCATCTTACCTGTATCCCATGCGTTCTCTTTTGTTGCTTTATTGCATTCGGGAAGAGGTACCGAGGTGAGTAAGCTCAAGCCTCCATCTCGAATCAGAGGGAGACGTGCATGCTCTGAGCATCAGAACACATTTTAAAGCCTCCACTTGGTTTTTCCTTCGCTAGGATGAATTCCAACTCATACATATTGCCAGTATGTAACAGTACGCAGAAGAACGTAACCTACCTCCAGGGGGACTTTTCCTCTTCGGCCGAGTTCTTTGTGTGCGTGGGTGTGTTTGGTTTCCTCTACTGCACCGCTACTCTGGTTCTGTACCTTGGCTACCAGCACATCTACCGCCAGAGCAGCCGTGGGCCCATCATTGTGAGTATGAAATGGCTTGTATGTTCTAACAACTTCCAGGGTTTGATTAGTTAGGTGCTTGTTTGTTTCAGTCAAATAAACTGTCATTATTTTATTATAAGAAATGTGGACATTCCATTGTATCATCAGTTTTCTCTAAATTACTGTAAAGATGTCAAATAAGATTGCACATTTGCCCACATTTGATCAGTTGTAGTTTTTTTTGTAGCCTAAGATCTTTTATGAACTGGCTGTGAAATCAGTGTCCTGTCCCTCCCAGGATCTATTGCTGACGGCTGCTTTTGCCTTCCTGTGGTTGGTGTCCTCCTCAGCCTGGGGAAAAGGGCTGACTGACATAAAGTGGTCCTCCAGCCCAGATCACCTAGTTCAAAACTGCCCTAACGTCTGTGTGGCAGGAACTTTCCCCTCCATGGGCCGCCTGAATGCCTCTGTTGTAAGAAGGGCAGGGGGATTTTTTGACATTCACATGACCTGCCCGCATATGGGCCAATTGAAATGTAGAGATGAATAATTAGTAAGGTATTGCTTAACGAGGCACATTTAAAAGGACCACTTACTTCCTTGTTTGGCTAATAAGTTGCCCCTTTTGTTCCTTACGTAGATTTTTGGTTTTCTCAACTTGATCCTGTGGACTGGAAACTGCTGGTTCATATACAAGGAGACCCCCTTCCACAAGGACCCAAACCCACCAGCCACCATTGAGGAGGGTGGCACTCCTGGACCCTGATTGCAACCTGTGTAGTCCCCTCCACAGTCCCAAGCCAGTTAGCCAAAATGCTTTAAGCCCAACACTGGTTCCAATGTTACCCCATTGTATTGGTTTTAATGTAGATGTAGAACCTTAATCCAAAAAAATAGGATAAATAATAAATAGAGTAAATAATAAATAAATTGCCATTCCCATCGAGCTGGCTAGGTTTTCAATGACAGGAGTTCAACTCAAGCAAACTTCATAAAATGCTAACCCAGTTAGTTCCATTTAATGCATGATTACTCTTAGACATCGTTCCACTAGCTCTAATCAACTTATTTTCCATAGCTTGACACGGGCTGTTTGAGACCTTTTGCCCTTTACCACCTAAGTGCCTTAATGCAAATTAAATTGATGCAATGGATGTGGCTTGAGTTGTACAACTCGATAGGAAACCTGTTGCCTTAAAAAAAACGTCAGGCCTTCGTGAATTGTGTGTTGTAATTCAAATATATCATGTAGAATTTACTCTGTTCAACTTTTAGTTTGACACAGGGAGTTAAGTGCAACATTGAATCAACGTAATTTTGTCACTCCATTTTCCAATGTATGCGAGACGGCACAGGAGGGGTATAGGTCATATGGAGGGTCAAAAGCCCTTGCTCGCCTTGCCCTATTCATTTCTTTATTTGAACTGATGACATGGAATGCGTTTGCGTATGTTGACAATGTTTTAACAGGTTATTCATGAGATAGCACAATATACACCAGTAGTTTAGGTTCAGTGCAAATGGTGTGTGTCGTTTGCACAAAACAAAATGCTGCAATCTAATAATTTATGTGCCTGTGGCTCCATACAATGTTTGTTGTTACAGGACGTAGTATCTTTCAGTGAAATTGACTGACATCAACTAAACCTTTTCAATTTTGTTTCAAATAGGAGTGACACTAAACCTACTAAACGCTAAGTTCCATCCTTGTTGTTGACTTACTCCTTGAAATAATTGTATGTTGAAAAGACAAAGGGCAATGTCATTATTTATATTGTTTTTTTATACCTACAAGTAGTCTGTTGAACTTTATTTTTTTTTAAGCCAATGTGGGGCTTCTGTTTGTCATTGAGCAGCTTCTCTCATAAGTAATCTTTGTGCCATCACGTATGTTTATTATTTGTCATTACACTGGGCTTAATTGCTTAGTCTTGAAAAGATCATTAACATTGTAAGGCACGCAAAATCTGAAGCAATGACCAGAACGTTTTCATTATCCTTTCTCACTGCTTTCTATGAATAACCCTCCCCTGTGACTGTACTTTTTTTTGCATTAGCTTCCTTATATTCAAAGCCTTTTTGTGGAAATCAATACCAGGTTTTACCACTCAGTGGTAAAGTCAATGGATTAGTATCTTACTGTGCACTAAAGATAACCTAATTGCTTTCAAATAAAAGTCTGTGCCTTGAAAGAATTTTACTGTCGGAGGGTGTTAATTTGTGCCCCAAATGCAGCTTCTTAAGCTGTAGGTAGTTAATGCATCTGTTGTGATTTTCAGTCTAAGCTTTAAAGGGTAGCTCTAGTTGGTTAAATTTAAGTTGCTGATTTGCAAAAGGAAAATGAATGTTTGGAATATTTGGTTTTGTTTTCAAATGGATATATTTTTAGCCTTTCTTCTGTGTTTAATTCCTTGTTTTTGCAAAAGCAAAATTGTAACACTACACTTCCTGATTTGACAAACATTAAAATTGAGAGCTGCAATGCTTGTGCCTTATTTATTGTCATAATGTTGACTAGTTACTATGTAGAGTAGGTTAGGAAAAGTGTAGTACATCTTTTCTTTAGTTGATATCATACTAGCATACCAACGTGTTGAACCTTGAACCTTGATGTAGTACTCGTTTTTACCCACCATGTGGTAGCCTTGTAAATAGTAGACATGTTTTTGCTATGTGCCACAGAACACAACCAGATGGACAGGGTTTATTAACCAAAATGATGGGCTAATTTATACTACATGCTGAGCTTCAGCCTGGAATGATTTGGCATTACAATAACCTAGAATAAATTATTAGGTTTTTAAAGCATCCTGTATTCCCCCAGGCATTGATGTATGCATGCACTAATGTGGTTGGTTGGAACACAAAAACATTTTGGAGGCATTGACTACTTGCTTGACTGCTATGGAAATTAGGCCTTCATGATCTTTATTACAATGAAGCGGTAAAATGAATTTCAATAGAAACTGCCAATTGATTCAGTACATTTTTAAAAAGTGACATGGTTCCTTTTTGGTTATTTTACTACATCACATTTATAAGTCACATTAATGTAATGGTTACATTGTAGAGTTTCACAATAATCAAAGGTGTGGAAAAAAAATCAAATAAATACCTAATGCAAGTTCACCTTGTAAGAGGGCCAAAGCATGGTGCTCTGTGTGACATTTGTAACCTGGTGCTTTTTGGTTGATATGCAATGTCTCTGACTGTATGTAGAGGGTGATCTGATTTATGGTTGTTGTGCACTGAATTAGTTGTTTATCAGTGGTCTGGTGACCGCCTCCCTTGGTCTTAACCTCTTAAGAGGAGGATTAAGAAGGACGAAGAGCTCTAAGTACCCAGTGGGTGTGGCTCAGTTCCAGAATCTTGCACAGGTTGCCACATTTTTTTAACATGAATTTCATTTGAAGGGTTTAACTTGGAATACACCTTCTACCAGTATATAGCAGCAGTGGTAACAGTAATCTGCTGCATTATAACGCACTGTACTTTGCGGGCCACGTTTACAATAGCTTGTGACTGTTTCTACACAAACATGTTTCCATAATAACAAGAACAGAAGATTTTTTTTTAAAATTACCATTAACATCTAAGAAAACCTGCGTGTGGGTGTTTCGCGAACGCGCACGCTGGAACTTCCCATCTTGTCGGGAGTGCGAGATATGACGTAAGTTACTTGCCGCGCAGTGATGATGGCGGTGCGTGAACGCGCAGTAAAAGTAATGGCTGCTCTGGAACGGCGGGTGCCTAGTCTCGATGATTTCGTGGGCCAAAGCTGGAGTGCCTGGGCCGAACGAGCCGGTGTGACAGCATCGGATGGTAAGGAAGTACTTCATCATCAATATCGCTCTGTATGATGCCAAATAATCGATCGGCCGTGGTTTATTTTCGTTGAAACGGATGGTAGCGCTAACCATGTTACCCAAACAAAGACCCTGCCGGGTCCTAGCGCTGGGTAGATAACATGTTGCTTACTCTCCCAGGTCCTAGTGCATACGGCGTCTTTTTTAAAAAGTGATAACCTTACCACTTTCTTCCACATCCAGTGTATTTATTTACTAAATGATGTTAATACATTTCCAATTTGGCTGTATACAGTAAAAAAGGCCACTCAGACCCAAACACAAAAGCGGAAGGGGGCTTGTGATGGTTGGGCGAGCAACTTCTTACCATGAAAAGCTAGCTAGCTAACGTTAGCCTACATCATTAGCAAGCCAGCTAGCTGTTAGCAGAAGGATACAGACACCGGCGACAGAGGAGGAGTCGGATGCTGTTGCCTCCATGTAAAAGCTAGCTTTGCGTTTGGTTTCAGAGATCCTGTTTGGAGAAGTTCGGTTGATCTTTTCGTTTATTTGCTTTAGTTTTTGCTAGAAAACACAATCAGTCCATATTTAATCAAAATGTAATGTATCTACATACATTTATTATGAGTTTCTCACATGTGATATGCCCTGCCCTGCTCAATATGTGTGCATTCCCAATCATCGTTCGACATCCCTCCCAAGTGCTTTTCTTCAACACTTATGGGTAATACACTTAAGCAAGAAGCTAGTATTGGAGTAGCTGTCAACTTTGATATAGAGACGAGATCTGCCCGTTTGAACAGAAAATAGTTCTCTGCTTATCTCTAAACTACATGTATTGTCAAGTCATGTATTTTGGCTCTATTAAATCAGAGCATCTCAAGGGTGTGTGATGTCAGGTCACCTGGCACATTTTTCACAATTTGCTAAACCATTGTTATGTATGTCTAGTTTACATGAATATAGTTTTAGTTTAGGTTTATAGCTACCACACTTTCTAATTGTGTGTGTGTGTGTGTGTGTGTGTGTGTGTGTTTGTGTGTGTGTGACCTGTAAATCCAGGCTCCAATGTGGAAGATTGCAGCAAGAATGGCAAAAAGGCGGCTGAGGCAATGTCGCTCAGTAAAGAGGGTAAGTCTCCCAAATCGAACAATTAAACTATCGACCCTCATTTAAATGGTGTATCTCAGGCTGATTACATATTGAACATATTGTAAGAAATGGTAGTTTCACAAATCAATAGATTCTCCTACAATAGTATGGAACCAAAATGTTTGATGGAGGCAGAGAGCAAGCAAACATATCTTTGGTGGACAAACACCTCCTAACCGAACTTTTCAGTTTTTGTTTTTGATGGAATTGTTGGCAAGAACCAATTGAATGAAAGGATAGGGGCTTATTACATGTCAACAAATGTTGTTTTCTCTTGCAATGTGCCTGGAAGTTTCCCACCATATTAATCTTGCATGTTTTGGTTAACCTGACTTTTTGAGATAGCATGGTAAGACTAGTTAATAACGCCACCACGTTTCACTTGGTTCCTTTCCGCGCTGTCCTCCGTCTCGTCACAGGAACAGTTGGTGTAACAAGTTTTCTTCCTCCTTCCCTCTGCTCCCTCCTTTCTCAGACATGTCCATCTTTGGCCACTACCCCGGCCAAGATGACTTCTACCTAGTGGTGTGCAGCCACTGTAGCCAAGTGGTCAAGCCGCAAGCCTTTGAGAAGCACTGCGAGAGGCGACACGGCCCCCTGGCCAAGCTGTATGCACGCCTGCGGTCACCCACACCGGCCCCTCAGCAACAACAACAGCAACAACAGCAACAACAACAACAACAACAGCAGCAGCAGCAGCCACCGCCGCAGCAGCAGCAGCAGCATCGACCCCGTCACTGCCACTCGCCCTCTTCGG
>JAVQJS010017031.1:0-19866 GCA_036024795.1 Galaxias rostratus | reverse complement strand
ATGTACATACATTTTATCGCTTCTTTTGCACTTCTGGTTAGATGCTAACAGCATTTCGTTGTCTCAGTACGTGTACTCTGCACAATGACAATAAAGTTGAATCTAATCTAATCTAATATATATTTATATATATATATATATATATAGATTTCTCCATATGAAAATATGCTGCACCCAACGCTTCTTTCAAACCAAATGCTTTTTCTGCCTCATTTCAAACCTTCACTAAAGCATCTAGGGTCTTTCCAGGATCTGCTTTGGCATGTGCTTAGCAAGCCTCTTTGCTGTACCCAGTATGACAGTCTATGGCTCCTCCACCTTCGTTTCAAATCCTGTGACATCTAACAGAGCTGTACCATAGTAAGACAAAGTGTGGCCTCAGTCCCCTTGTTCCTTAAACTAGTCAACTGTTCAAAAAAACAGATAATACCAAACAATACGAATGAAGCATGAGTGCTATTGTATTACCCACCAAACAGTACGTAGTAATCTTGTCAGGATGCTGAATCAGCTTTCTGTGAGGATGACTTATACAAACACTGATCAGTTAATATGTGTTTCTGTGTGTGTGTGAGAGAGAGAAAGTGTGTGCCTGTGAGTGTGTGTGTGTGTGTGTGTGTGTGTGTGTGTGTGTGTGTTTGATAATGTTGGGCCAATGCGAGGAGGTTTGTCCATGCGCCCAGCAGAGCTCATGTGTTTGTCCAGTCATTGTTCTTCCCTTGACCCCCTTCATTCCGGCTGGGTTGCTGCTTTCCTGTGCGGTCATCGAACAGTTCAGCAGAGTCGGGCCCCTCTGGTTGTGTTGCCGCTCATCTTTGACGGCCCTGATGGTCTGAAGCCGCCCGCTATCCTGTGTCCTTTATCTGGACCGATAAGGACTTTTGCCCTATCAGCAGATGGTGATGTCCTCTAGGTAGGTTGAGTTTGGGAGAACACCGTCAATTAAAGTGGTCAAATTAAGTTGTCACTTACCAGAAAAAAAGTACGGTTGTTGTTTGTAAGGTTTCCATTACCTGAGTGATCATTAGGTCTAATAATTTCCTTTGGTCGTATAGAATTATACTCCTGAGAATGCACCTTTGTGCACCAATTCATAGTGTTGAAAAGGTCAGTAAGATTGCTTGTGAGTGATTATACTCATATGCTATTTCAAATAGGACCTGTATTTTGAAAAGCCAGAATAATGAGTTGTATATGCAGAGAACATTCATCATATTTTGCCTGCCAGACAAAACAGGTCTTGTGACTGCGTCACGCTTTACACTCTGCACATTGGAAGGTATGTGGATCAGGGTCTATTTTGAACGCATCTAAGGAATTGAATTAGTAGGACATGAGGCTGAATATTCCCCTGGGGGGAAAAAACATCTATCAAGTCCGAGAACATAGTAAACGAGAGGCGGGGAGAGAGAGAGAGAGAGAGAGAGAGAGAGAGAGCGAGAGAGAGAGATGAGGCTGTCCGTAGCACAATTGACAAAACGGGGTCATGTGAATGGCAATCAAGGACGTTACCCTCGTCCGTCCTCATTGGAGTATCAAGCACAGGACAAAATAATGGTGCAACACGCACCTATACACATAAAACACCTAAATAACTTGCAGTAACATCAGAAAAGCAACTTTCATATACACTATTTGCAGGGAACTACCATATACAGTGTATCTATACACTATATTGATATACTGTGTCTGATTGTATTCTACTGACCTTTGGTCATTTCTTTTTTTAAACTTGTTCTATAAATAAACTTGATTTGATTGACTTTTCTACTTAATTACAAAAAGCTACTGTTTAAGATATGTCCTGCCTGTATGTAGAAATACTCTCAATTCTAAGAACAGCTACTGTCTGGGATCCATTTTGATAATTGGAGATGTTCTGGTCCCTGTTTAAGGGGATATTGTTTTTCTGATTAGTTTAGGGCAGGAAGGTCTGGGTGCTCCAGCTGTAAATCACGGCCAATACAATTTATTGACCTGATGGTTCATTCAATGCTGAGTGGCGCTGGTCGATGAGCCTGATGTGGACACCCTGACATGTTTGCATACTCTGTGTGTGTGTAGTGTGTATATTGTGCTGGTGTTGTCCCTTTTTTTGTCCCCCGCGGGCTACCATCATGTAATTCAGCCAGCCTGATGTATAATCTGTCCAGTGAGGTGTAACCACAGGGTCCATGCGTTCCAATCTCGCTGCATACATAGAGCCTGAAAGTGTGTTTGCGAGTGTGTGTGTGCGTGTGTTAAAGAGAGGCAGAGGCAGTGAGAAAGAAAGAGTGTTTTTGAGAGAAAGGCAGCAAGCAAGAGGTGTGGGGGGGGGGGGCATGAGACTGTCAGGGTGTCAAAGAGCTGGGTTTAAACACACACAAACACACACACATACACACACACACACACACACACACACACACACACACACACACACACACACACGCATACACACTGCTTCCAGGTTGAAAGAGGTGAGTGTGGCGGGGTGTGGACAGAGGAGGGGTCTGTCCCGCGTGTCCGATGTCGGAGGGAGTCCAGGGCAGCACAGAGCAGTGTGAGTATAGGAGAGAGGGTGCAGCGTGCTACAGACAGAGACTGCAGGCATGCAGTGGCAATGTGGAGCAGCGAGTGTGTATAGATGTGCGGGGGAGACTGCAGCAAAGCGGGCAATTTACGAGGTAAGCGTTGCAAGCCGGATTGCAAGAGAACGGAAGCAAAATAGTTTAGGGGGAAAGAGACCGCCACGCAAGCTTTCTTTGGTGCGTGAGAAGGAGATACTGTAATAAGATGGGAAGAGAAAGTGTCTCATCAAAGGACATCTAACTGAAGAGGAATCTGAGGGTAAGGAAAGGAAGGACTTGGTGAATGCAATGCTCTGTTCACTTAATTAGATTGCATTATCCTCAACTCAGAGCTCCTATACGGCAAACTTGATTTCTATACCCGTTAAATACCTTAGGGCATGTTCATACAATGGATTGCGGTGGTTCCCCGATTCCCTTGATCCCTTTGTGTTTCCCAGGACTTTCCCAGGAGGTCAGGATGTGTCCCCCAGCAGGACTTGGACGGTCACCTTGACCAGCAGAATGTGACTTCACAGTGAAGAGACGTGTAGGATCCCCACCATGCTTTCTCTGTGCTGCCTCCCGATCTTCTCCCTCACGCTGACCATTCTCCTGCATGCCGTGTCCCTCAATGTGGGAGTAGAGGTGCCGGGGCGGCTGGCAGCACCCGGCCCCCTGGGAGTCTCTATGGCTCCTGATGTTCCTCCAGTAGGACACAAAATGGCCGACTTTCTGGCTCTGGCTCAGGCTTGGTCTTCCCAGTCATCAAAGGACAGTGACGTTCCGGATGACACAGAGGAGTTTAAAGGAGTTATTGGTGAATATGTTGACATCCTGGACAGTTCCGAGAGGTACCCCAGTGAAACGTGGCTGGGGCCTCTGGCTCCCATGGATCCAGAGACTGCTACAGCCAAGGGGGTCCACTTCACACCAGTGACTGAGTCAGTATTAGGGGCCTGGTCGCCAGCCACCACCCAGGCCCGGGTAGGCCAATATTGGCAAAGCCAGAGCAATACAGGGTCCACTAACGGACCTCCACCAAACCCCACAGGAAGCATGGACAGAGTTTCGACGCTCAGAATCAGACCAAAGGAGAAGTCTGAAGGTCTCTTTCCTATCCTGGTGCCTGGAACTTTCTCTACCGACTCCCCGGACATGGCCACCTCCTCTGGGTCCACACGGGCTGAGATGTTTCGAACGCCCAGCGATTCTCTCACTACAACCAAATGGGGATGGACCGCAGAGCCCTCCAGCCCCCCACCGGGACAGCTGAAGGGGGAGAAAGGAGGGCCACGGGGGTTTACAGAAAGCCTCTCATTCAGTACAGTCACCGTCAAAGGTAGGGTCAGTGTAAACAAAGCCCCTCTTGGCCCCCCCCCCCATCCCCCCGACGCTTCGAATGTACCATGTGTTGACATTTAAGGTTAGCGGGCTACAAAAGCACAAATTGTTAGAGATCAATTGTCCGGATTAACTGTTTACCACACTGCTGTCGGTGGATGCATAGACATAAGTCTGCATTTTACTGCACCGTGTGTGTGTGTGTGTGTATGTGTGTCTGTGGGATAAGTATTCTGCTGGCAAACACCAATGTTTTACATTCAAAGAACAGCTCGCGTCACCACTCCCCCTCGCTTCCCTTCTTCATCTGTCAACCCCCCCTCTCTCCCTTTCATGTATCCCTCCTTTCCTCTTTTTTTGATAGCCTCCCTCTTGGAACACAACTCCTCCGCAGTCTGTTTTATGTGGAGCATATATACATATATATATATATATATTATTCAACCCTTGTGCTCTTTGACGAGCTGGTGAAAGACAAACCAACCGTACGTGGTTTGTGTGTGTGTGTGTGTGTGTGTGTTTGCATGTGTATGTGTGTGTGGGGGGGAGGGGTGGGGGTGAGGTACATGTAAAGCTGATGTGGATCTTATTGACACCGCGACATCAGGCTATCAGGGATGGGTTGAGAGGTGTCTGTCCCCACCGTCTGCCTACTGAAGGGTCCCAGCCTCTGAGGTGCTGGCAGTCTGGGGCAGGAGGCAATCTCAGCCTGATGACAACGCAGCCTATGGTCCGCTCTGGGCCCTCCTTGTTTGGACAGGAACTCTGATACCCTCCCTCTTTTGTGCTACAATGTTGGGGCTCTCCCTACATAGGGGAGTACCACAGAAGTGTATTATTTAGATGATATGCGGTATTGTCAGTTCACGTACCCCCGTTCGGCTAATAATCCTTTCATGTAATGTTACTAATTATGAATCGCAGAGGGCTTGGTGAGGAGATTATTATTAGGTACGCTAATTGAGAGCACCAGTGAGGTCAGTACAACATAATCTAGTCTTTCACTTTCCCTCTCTTGTTCTCTCTCCCTCTCTCTCACTATCTCCCTCTCTCTTTTTGGCTCACTCAGTCTGGTACTCTCCCGCTCACTATCTGTGTGACCTAGTTAGAGAATCCCATGCTGCTACAAGCCTGCTCTTTTATAATGGATTAGCTGGATTTATGTCATGCTCTCCGTTTTCTTTCGCTCCTCTATCTGGTGTTTACAGAACGTGGGCTCTGAGCAATTATCTTGCTATGATAAAGTCTCCCTTCATAAATATTGACATGTTTGAATCACGGCTGCTAATAACTAATCTGAAAACCTGTTTTTTTCCTTCCTTTGATGGGGTCTATAAACCAATTTAAAGATGCTCTTAATATCCAACATTATTTTAGGGTTTTTCTTTTAATCCATATTGTATTTTTTTTTCAGATGTCTCTTCAGATGATGAGTGGCAGGACTCCAATGAGACGTTTCCTTTCCTGGACTGTGACGAGGACCCCACTGCCACACCTTGCAATGTCTCTGACCAATCTTGGAGTCCTGTTTACCCGGATGACACCACCCCCAACCAATCCATGCGCCCTTTTATTGCCATAACCCCACCGCTATTTGTACCTCTGTATTCCGATTGGAACTCGGCCCTGGCCACATGGGGACTGGCATGGGAAGCTCACATCTACGGCCTGGGCTCTGTGTTCACTGTGCTTTGTCTGATCTCTATTATCTGCTTGTTAGGCCTGCCCTTGCGTTGCCCCCTGGGAAGCCCCTATTTCACCCTGTTGCACCTGTTCCTCCTGGCTGTGGGGGGGATGAGAGCCTTCTCCCTGCTCTACGACGCCTACAGCCACCAGGAGCGCCTGCCTCCTCTGGGCTCTCTCCTCCTGTCCGAGCTGCCCTTCCCCTGCCTGACGTCGGCCTTCGCCCTAGCCTTCTTCCTGCTTTCCCTGCGCTCTCGCGTGCACCTCTCCCTGCCCCGCTCCCTCGCCAACCCTCTGTTGGCGCTCCCCCGGCCCTGCCTGCTCCTCGGCCTGTCCTTGCTGCACTTTGGGGTGTGTCTGGGCAGCGTGGGCCTGCTCCAGCTGCTGCCCAGCCTGCCTGCCCTGCTCCTTCTGCCCCAGGGCCTCTTTGTGGGCCTCTCCATCCTGCTGCCGGGCTCCTACCTGGTGTTCTATTGTGTGGCGCGGGCTGACACCAGCCACATGTACAGGCTGAGAGACGGCGGAGAGAGTGGGGGGTCACCGGAGGGGGGGCCACCCACGCGCTGCCCATTTTCCGGGGCCGACGATTGGGCGAGGGCGGCCGGGGCAGGCGTGGGGGCGGCCCTCTGTCTGCTGGGTTGCGGGGGGTTGCAGCTCTATGGGATCCTCCATGCTCTGGGCCTGGGAGGGGGCCGAGGCCTGGGCTTCCAACCGTGGCCGTGGTGGGGCTACCAGCTCGGCTGCCGGCTCTGCGAGTTGGGCGTGTGCCTGGCCCTGTCACTCATTGGCACTCAGCCCCTCCTCTGTCACTGCAACAACTCCCCCAGGACTAAGCCTCGCCCCAGGCCAGGGTCCTGGTCCAGGTTGCCCTGTGGCTCGCCAACAGGGGGGCCAAGTCTGTCCACTGAGGGCGCTGGGAAGTCCCCAGTCCTCCCCCCACACTGCCCCTGGTCCCTGGCTCAGCAGAACAAGCTGGTGGTGTGTGAGGTAATCACAAAGGGACAGTTTGAGTCCGTTCCTCTTTATTCTTTGGTGAATCCCCCAAGAAATGGACTGCAAGCCAATTCCTGCCAGCCCATACCCCCTCTTCTCAGTGACCCGCTCAGCCCGCTAGCGAGACCTAAAGCTGGGCTGGAGAACCATATGTCTTCCCTAGACAGCTTTGGACTGGACACAGACTCCACAGTGGACCTGCGCCCTCCCTCTCCCATAGACCTGTCTCGCAGCATCGACCAGGCCCTGTTCAGTGAGGCTCTGTTCCCCTACAGCCTCTTCAGTTCTCCCCGGCTGCTGCAGGCCTCCTCCAGCCTTTCGCTCAACTCCCCCGGCCATGCACCTTCCTTGACAGACAGCACTCTCTATCGCACATCCTCTTGCGGAGACGTGGACCAGGAGGACCCACTGTCCCAGACACGGCCTGCCCTGCCGAGGCGCACCATATCCGGCCACAGCAGGGGCAGGCCTCCGTCGTCTCCAGAGCCATGGGGGTGGAGGGGGAGTAACTCTAGCACCTTGGACCAGGCCTCCCTCAGCGGATCCTCCCAGGGTTTGTGCTCCAGTCCTAAAGAGACGGGGAAGACGCGGCCTGTCCCTCGCATCAGCAGGGGGCATAACCCTCCCACCCAGAGCAGCCTGCCCCGGGCCATTCCCCAGAGGCCCCATCACAGGCATTACCGCACCCTGAGCTCGGCCTCACAGGACAGCCAGCCGGGGGGTAGGCTGGCGGGCACCGAGGTGCTGAGTGACAGCCGTCAGCTGGAGAGGGACCTGGCCGTGCAGGCGGAGTTCGTTAATGTGTGCCGACAGATCGACGCTCTGAGCGTGTGCAGTGACACCATTGATCTGTAGATATGGACCTACATGTACAGCTGGACGGCTCGCTAATGTTTGAGTGAGCCGAGTGTTCCGGTGTGTTACGTATTTTTAGGGGACAAAGAGGTATCAAGATCCAGCATTATTCAGTGAATTTTGCGGCAACTGTAAATCTAATTCAAACAGCGAACATTGAACTTTAATCTATGAAGAGATCATCGCAGAAGGTGTTTTTGTGTGTTTATTTTCAACTCAAATCTAAATGAATTCCTAAATGTTTTAACTATATTATCTCGGGATAAAAGCTTTGTGTTTGTGATCATCCCTCGATTCGCAATCATTGCTTCACACTCTGCCTCTGCAGCACCCTGGACAGGGTAGCTTGTTTTTACTGAAGCATCTGCACATTAATTGCTGTATTCTACGCTTTACTGCCATCTAGTGGACAATGTAAGAGCCATCAGTGCTAAATCCAACAAATGTGTTTTCTATAACAGTGTTGAACTATAAGTACGTTTGTAAGCTAATTCATATTTAAAAAAACAAGAACATTTTCTACAGAAACGTTATTGAGTATGATGCCACCCAAACGAACAACAAATAATGTAAAATGTCGCTGTAAATTATCATAATGTGCAGGATTATTTATTGTAATTTAAAATGTTATTTCGAAATATCGAGGTGTGCTAAGACTAGAATAAAAAAGATGATATATCAAGTTTCATTTGGCGTCCTTTGACCCAGGTGTAATCAAAGACCTGGGCGGACACCACACATCCTGTGACCCACATTACACATCGACCTGTCCGACCTTGCCTCAAAGGCACATGCATCCCCGATCGCATGGCGGGCTACTTCGAGCATTTGCTAACTTTTGATAATGTTTATTTACACACAAAAAAGACCAAAGCACTGGATTATTGAGAGAAGTCTTAGTCAAACCAGACATGTGTATCTAAATAGCTTCTAAACCTCAGTAAGTCAGGCTTTTATTGGTTTAGGCTTTAAGTAAGACAAAGCTCTGTGCACATAGCAAGGACAAGGGAAATCACTTTTGCATGAGACTGTTTTGGTTTCAGGAAAAATATCACCCCTCATCTTTATTCTTTACCATGTGCCGTATACTGAAAGAGCAAAATGTCTGATGACAAAAACATACAGCAGAAAGTCACATACCATAATATGTTCCTCAAGTCAAAGAGATAGCATAAGAACAATTACTGTTGTAATCACCAATTTGAGGAAATACAATTCTATAATACGTTTGAAAAGTGTGTAATGAGGGTTGCCCGTGCTCATCTATTTTACAGAAATGTAGGAGGTTAATATATTCCACGATACCCTGTGTTTTTTCCTTTATATTTACATGTTCTACATCCACCTTACACCATGAGAAGTAAGACTCTGCCACAGCTGAACCATGAGGACAACGTCCTGCGTTAGTGTTTTGTAATCCAGTTCCAAACTCAGGATGCTGCCACAGCACGTTAGGATGTAGGTTGGATAAACACTGTGTATCCTCAGGTTGAGGCTAATGCCTCTACTGAGTCTTCTTCACTAATGTCACATGCATCGTTCTAGTCCCTGTAAAGCTCCTTTCACTGAGATCAACAAAAATGGAGATAAATGGAAAAGATAAAAATAGTAATTGGTGTGCAGGAAACAGACAACATAAAACATGTTAAGCATTGCAAGGGCACGCAAAATAGATCTATGTATGTTTGATGAAATTGCTTGCATCTCTAGAAAATTGGTAAATTGCTCGTGCGCTTACAGCTGTGCCAACATTTCTGAAATAGCAACTGCACCGAGAGTCTAACTAAACATCTTTATCCTTCAAATAAGTTTGACAAGAACAGCAAGCGTCAGAGGGATCTTGATACTAGACCAGCTAATTCCTCAGGGCTCGTGCCATGAGATATGTGTCTGTTTACGGGTGTGAGATAACCCTAAGAAGGATTTCCTACTCGGCTCATGAAACACTCTCTCCCATAGCACCCGCCTTCACACCGTTAGGTGTGCACCAATAGGGCACTACAAGCACCTCGCTGTGCACTACTTTCCCCCATCACTTGGAATAGCACCTCTTCAATCTCATCCTCAGGCCTCAGGTATGTCATGATGTCAGTCTTGAGTTAGCAAAAGCAGGGGTGGCGAGACCGAGGCGGAGCAGTCCAGGTGGGCGGGGCTTGCGCTTTGCGGTCACATGTGACCGTTGTATCTCATAGCTGCTGCCACGGGCGCCGGGACGCTGGGGGCTCTCCTCATCGGCCCTCTGCCGCCTCCCTCAGTATAGCCGTTTCTCATGACTGTAGGGACACACACACACACACACACGGTGGCACGTTACGTTGGGAGGCACAGCGGTCTAAATGTGTTTTATATGGATTGCATGGCTTTGATGACTGGAGAGCAGACACATGGTGCGTTAGGCATGTACTTACATGGCACAAAAGAATATCTAACATGACAGCATGATTAGGAGAAAGAGAAAGAAGACACTTTGACCTCTCATTGTTTTTCTCAATAACACAACACGGCGATGGGGCAGGACTCAAACTGTATGAACACGTAATCCCCAAACAATGTCTTCAGGAAAATGACAACTTTGACCCCGTACGGTGGGCCAGTCAGCAGCTTAAGAAAATAATACCAGAACGAGAACGCCAACCTTTGCTCCGAAAACAAGCCATGCAGCAGTATAAAGGTCAAAGGAACAGAGGGGGATGAACAAGACACCAAACAAGTAAAACGTGCACAGGGAAGAGGCCCAGGAGTTCTACAGACTATGACCAGCAGGGGGCAGACTTACGAGTGGAGCCCGTGTACTCCTCCCTCCACCTGAGCAGACATTGTCCTCCTCTCAAACTTCAGTTCTCCAGAGTACATCATGGACCTGGGAAAGAGACAGTGTATTCACGCACCCGCCACTCATCCCGTCAAGAGAAGCACATACAATCTCCCTCTTTTTTGGCTGTTTCACTCTCTCTCTGTATCTCTTGCATCACAAACAGACATGAGCACACATACAGAGACGTACCGCAAGATGGACAAGCTCTTGGCTCCGATGTCTTGGCAGCCATGTTGGATGCCAGCGATGAGGTAGGGGGCAAACTTATGGATGGAGCCTTTATCTTGGACCGAGCCGGAAACTCCTTGGGCCACCTTCACCTTGTCACCCTCGCTAGACAAACACCAACACAGCCATACGGACACAACACCAACACACCGACACACACACAAACACCCACACACACGTGTTGCTGCTGAAATACCCTTACAAAATGTGGATTTAACCACTGAATAGTTCTAAAACTGACAAAATGTATTAAGGCTAAAGAAGAGGAAAATGTGCCTCCCTCACTCCCTCCTTAAATCCCTCTCTCCTTCCTTCCCTCTACCTGAAGTAGCGTTTCTGACTGCTGTTGTTCTTTTCCATGGCGTCGAGGGAGCCCATGCCGCGGTACTTCTTCAGTCGAACGCCATCCGAGAAGAAGTACTCTCCCGGAGCCTCTGTGGTCGCCGCCAGCAACGACCCCATCATCACTGGCAAAAAAAGGTCATTCAGAGGTTTGGCGGCCATTGAAAGCTGTCAATGGGAAAAGGCTAGAGAACGGGCATTGTATGCGTCAAACGGGAGACAGCTACATCCCCAAACACACGCCGTCGGCACCCACGACGCCACGGATCCCTAGGATACTCAGTCCTACCTGTGGAGGCTCCGAGGGCCAAGGCCTTCACCACGTGCCCCACCGTCTGGATGCCTCCGTCGGCGATGACGGGCACTCCGAAACGCCGGGCGTACTCGGCCACCTTGTACACCGACGTGCCCTGGGGCCGTCCGCACGCCATCACTGAGAGACGGAGAGGACACACGGTGAGGAGGACCCCCCTCTGTCCGGCGCGACGGCGGCTGGAGGGGTGGCGCTCCTCCCAGGGGAGATAGGGCTCCTGTGCTCCTTACCTTCCTGGGTGATGCAGATGGAGCCGGAGCCCATGCCCACCCTCAAGGCGTCCACGCCCGCGTCGATCAGGTTTTTAGCCTGGGCCGCGGTCACCACTGGACGGATACAGAGACACACCATTAGAAGGTTCATTACAAAATGAATAGATTTGTCCACTAGACCTACGCTCAGAGCAAAATTACTAATATGCACATCAAGCTCTTTCAGGCCTTTGAAATATTGTAAACATTTGATATTCTCCTGGAATAAAATAAAAAAAATTGTGGATGACTGTATTTTTGTATGTGCGTTGGTAAGATTTTGGTATATATATATATATATATATATATATATATATATATGTATGTATACATCGTCCATTGATTTTTGGTCATAAGGAAGAGATGGAGAACAAGGCTCCAAGTGTTACAGGGACAGGGGCAAATAGAGGAGAGTCAAACAGAAGGGAGTCAAACCGAAAGTAGGGCTGAAAGTCTCACCGTTGCCTCCCACTACCTGAAGTTCAGGGTATTTCTGCTTGATGTAGTGGATCATGTTGATCTGGTACACCGAGTTCCCTTGGGAGGAGTCCTGCACACAGACACACGCGGGGGGCAGAGTCAACCACAAGAAACCCCGGGAACAGGACCAGCGTTGGACAGAGACACCCGAGCAGAACACCATCTCAATGGCTAGTAGCACCCACCAGAACCACCACGTCCACCCCGGCCTGCATGAGCAGGTCCAGCCGGTACTTGTCGTCCTCGCGGGTGCCGATGGCGGCCCCGCAAAGGAGTTGTTTGCGGGAGTCCTTGGAGGCCAGCGGGTAGTCTCGGTTCTTCTTCAGGTCGGTCCGAGCGATGATGGCCACCAGCTCGTCACTGTCGTTCACGATGGGCAGCTTCCCTGCAGGACGAGACCGAGCACAGCCGATGGACTTTCACCTGAGCTTTAAGTGATGTGGGAGCTTAACGGCGCTCTGCTCGGTTCACAGACCCACCTTTCTTGCTACGTTGCAGAATGTCGTTGGCCTCTTTAAGAGTGACGCCAGCTGGTGCCACCACTAAATCCTCCCTCTTTGTCATGGCCTTACAAAAAGAAACATGTAAAAACATCATCGCCTTCATAGCTGTCATTCACGCAGTCAGTCTGCTCATCCTCATCTTCATCATCACCACACACTCATCGCATGCAATAAACCACTTCTCATTGTCTGACACCATGGAGATTGCAACCTCTCTCTCTCTCTCTCTCTCTCTCTCTCTCTCTTCTCTCTCTCTCGCTCTCTCTCTCTCGCTCTCTCTCGCTCTCGCTCTCACACAGAAACACACACACGTGCACGTACAAACACACATGACCCCCCCCCCCCCCCACACACGCACACACACCTCCTCCAGGGGTCTGCCGTGGTCCTTCTCGGAGAGGAAGTCGATGTCCCTGGAGGTGACGATGCCCACCAGCTTGCCGCCCATCTTGCCCGTCTCGGTGACGGGGATGCCGGAGAAGCCGTGGCGTACCTTGGCCTCGAACACGTTGCCCACCGTGTGCTGGGGGCTCATCACCACCGGGTCTGTGATGAAGCCCTGCTCGAACTTCTGCCCTCGTGGAAACGGGAAAAGGTTACACTCTCTTTGCTTCCTGAGCGCGCGAGTGGACACATGGAAAATAGAAGCTACATGCTATAGGTGAACGGGCATTTAAATAAATGATTTACTTTTAAGATAAAAAAAGGGAATGATCACTAGTTAATTTTTTCAACATTAACAGTAAATGATTGAGATGAAGTCACTGCTGTCTGCGTTTTTACCTTAACCAATCGGACTTCATTAGCCTGGGATTCAGCGGTGCAGTTGTGATGGATGATTCCAATTCCTCCCATAAGCTATAAAACAGACACAGTAATACAATCACACACTACAGCTGTCTAATCCACTGTAATTGTGTAAAGAAAAGAAGCATTTCATGATGCTGTCGGCTAAGAGCTGGTGGAAGGCTGAACGTACCGCCATGGCAATAGCCATGGAGGACTCGGTCACTGTGTCCATAGGAGAGGAAATGAGAGGAGTCTTGAGGGTTATCTTCCTGGTCAGCGCCGAGGTCAGATCCTGAGAGGAGGTCAAAGAAAACTTTGTGTCAACTGTGGTCGACACTCACAGGGACTTTGACCATCCTTACTCTCCAACTTCATGTTTTTTTTTACATCCAACCTATAGATTGCAGGGGATTCATGGCGATCACATCTGATATGACTCCTGGACAAGTGTGGCCTGCACGCGGCGACCGAGGTGTATGGCCTCCGAACACGAAGAGCTGACTGGGCATAATGACCTGCCGAACGTCAGGTGACACAGGTGTGACTGCTCGTGTGTTTACCAGAGCCCTTGTTTTGCTATCCAGTAATAACCCAGTGACTTCAGCGAGAAATGAATTTCTACTCCCGGCAGACCTCACCGGGGAAAAACAAGACGTCCTACCTCCCACAGTGCCCTCTGCAACCTACATGCTCCTAACGGCACCCAGACAAACATTTTGCCGTCGTAAACTAAAGTTCAACGGGGGTTGCGTGCATGGTAAATTGAAAAGACGTTGACGGGATTAAAAAGGACTGCAAACCGAGATGTTAAGGTGGAACAATTGTTGGCGACAACTTGGCAAAGGGTGGGATTAGTGGGCTGTAGGACATCCTACAGACGGACCAGGAAGTGGAATACAGGTCAGACTGAAAGTTATACGCTTTTATCCTCTTGATCTAGGGGCAGTGAACTTTAAAGCTCTCTAAGAAAAAGGACTTTTGCCCAGTGTTCAGGCCAAAGAGGAACACAGACGCAATCAAGGAGACACACGTGGACTCCTGCCCAAATTAACTCACCCATAGACACGCACGCACACGCACACAAATACAGACACACAAACACTCAAATCCCACGGGGTCTACGGCTTGAATGCCTGTGTAACTAGGTCCCGGTGGAAATGAGAAGGTGTCAAGTTCCTCACCTCGGTCCCACTCTACTAAACACAGGCACCTCTACAGACAGCCACCACAAACAGAGGTCCAACTCACCCAACGCCATACTCACCACTTCATCCGAGGTGAAGTCAATGAATCCGGGAAGAATCAGGAAGTCACTGTGAAAGAAGGTAAACGATTGGCCAAAGCAGAACTGGCAGTGGATCCAGATGAGGACGTGGCGTTTGAATCAAAGTATAGTGCAAGACGTCCATCACAAGAGCATGGGCTGGTTCATCTTCATTACAATTCCCCCCTCCCCCGTAAGGCATATCACACATACATGTAAACACATATAAAATGCAAGTGGGTCTTGATCCACCTCCCTGGAGTGTGTGTGATCCTTCTAATGGCCGAGGCTATAGCATGGGCCTGTATAGTGGATTTACTCATAATAATCCCGATGTAAAAGCTTAGCCAATGTTTTGCACTGCTAAGATAGGAGGTGGTATGGCATGAGATGATGTGTGTCTATGTTTGGGAATTCCAAAAGCCACCACATGTCCACCACATTCCCAACCACGGCTTACTTGTATGTGAGTCCGTCTCCGATGGCAAAGAGTTGTTGTGCTGTCAGACCGTCTTCAGGAACGTATCCTGTCCCCCCACTGATCAAGTAGTCAGCTGAGCTGAAGCGCACACACACACACACACACACACACACACACACACAAACACACACACACACACACACAAACACTCACACACGCAAACACAGACAATCACACACAGGCACACTTTCAGAAGGCATAACAAGTGGGGGAAGAATATGTATAGTTCTATTGACCTCAATGTAATAGATATTTCAGAAAAAACAAATATTCCTATGAATAGAATTCAAGGTCTTTGCGAGCCTTGCATTTGGAGGATTAGCATTTCAAATCTCGCAGATGACAAGTATATGCTTATCGTCTCACTAAATACCTTTCATATTCAAACTGAATGACAGCAGAAACATTTTTTTTCCTGTGAATGCGTCTGCATATACATATATACCACTTGCATTTGCTTTACGTTATGAATTTGAGATACTGTGCTCTCAAAGAGATCAGTCCGAGGTGTCCGTCAAACCTCACTGGTCTGCGAATGCTGCGAGGCCGACATACAGCACCCAGCCTTGTTTTTGGAAACACACAGTGGACCTGTGTGACGGCCGTGCGGTGCGTGCGAGGGGCTTAGGTTATGTAACCCACTCCAGGTAGCGCGTCCTTTGTTTGGTTTTAAGCTCCGCACAGCCAGCCCGATATCATTCGAAGCGGGAAACACCTCCCGCTCGAAGCAGGGGGCCATCAGATGATGTATGTCATCAGAACCAAGGCTGCTATTTAGGGTTCTGACTACAGTGAAACCTAGCGTGCAGCGACACTGACCTCTCCGGTTCATATCCAGCCTGGATGCGCGTGGCGCTGTATCTCTGCGCCGCCGTCTCGTGCCCGTGGCCGTGAGGGCCGCTGTGGGGTCCGTGGAGGTGCGGGAGGTCCCCCTCGCGCAGGGAGAGATGGGGCCGAGCCGGCTCCATGTCCCCCACGATCCGCCGGTAGTCAATCTGGTAGTTGTCCCGCTCTGCATCCCCAAAGCGGTCATAGCCATGGCCCTCCATCTCGGGGAAATCCAGCGCTCCGGTCTCTCTCCACAATCAGCCCCACCCGAAAAGACACACTGCTCAGATCACGCAAACACACACGCACACACACTTGCTCAAGCAGGGGAAAACGGACGCTCCTTTCACACAGAGGCTGTTGCTCCCTCTCAAAAACTCGAGAGCAACTGTCCACTCACAGCCACGGCTTCAGTTGCCCAGAGAGCCATACGCCTATCAAACACAGCTGACGGCAACAAGCCCTCGCCGAGATCACTGCTGCTGGCTCCCGACTCGGCAGAGATCCGCGAGGTATTCCGCCGGTCTCCCTCTGGAACCTCAGAGGACCACTCCAGGTTCTGCTGACGGAGGCTGCAGCGTCTCTGCTGGGACCCGGGATAGGAAGGTCCCTTTTATGGGCAAAGTTAGGTGAGCAATCCCCTTTGGCTTTCGCTAGAGGTGGTTAACCTCAAGGGCGTCCACCAGCAGGTCCTCAGACGAGGCTCCGCAGAGACGAGTTGGGTCCCGGTGGGTGGAGACGTCAGCACCGTGGGACAAGACACCCGCTAGTTCCTGGGGCCTGGAGCCTCTCTCTCCTCCGCTTCTGCTAAGTGTAACTCTGTTTCTGACACAAGTGGACATCACTCCACCACAAAGAGGATTGGGAGAATTAAAGGAGGAGGGAGGGGAGGGGGGATCTATGTGGAGGGGCGGGGTGTTAGATGGAGGGAAAGAGGGAGGGATCAAGACGCCACTTGATAAACACCCTGCCCTGCTCTGTATTGCTATGGCATGGAGGTGTGTGTTTTCACTGTGCGTGTTCTTGGAGATGGAAATTTGGAACAAACAAGTCCCAGGGTGCAAAATCAAGCTACAGTGTCTTCCCTTGAGATTGTGTGTGTGTGCGCGTGTGTGTGTGTGTGCGTGTGTTTGTTTGTGTCTGTTTGTGTGGATGATGTACATCCACCTCCAACGACAAAAGAGTGTCTGTACAATAAATGCATGTAGGTCAAGTTGACACAGTCAAGCTCAAAAAGGTTTTAACCCATGCTGAAGTGTGCTGCCATCCCCCTGGACCAAGCACGTGAATGTCAACAATGTCAACACTAACTATAACGTCGGACATCAGAGAGATGCTATAACATCAGAGAGAAACGATTTGCCGCTCTCAGGCGTGGGCTTGTTTTCAAGTCACCGCGTCGTCAAGGATGTCCTCCGCTCCGTCATCTGCAGGTGACTGTCTGACTGAGTGCCTGTGACAGTTTACCCAGGTTTACTGGCGCCCTCAATCCTCTTAGCTACTTACCCCAGCTCTCTCCTTCCCTTTCTCTGGGCCTCCTCTCTATCTCGCCAAGATATCTACCACGCAACAATTATTCTTCAACTGGTACAAAGATATATATATATAATTAAATAATCAACGAAAGTCTTAGAGTTTAATGGGCATTTTTATGTTTATTAAACTTTAAAAAAACTAAAATAAAAAAATACTAGTTTTTCTATGTGTAAAACATAAAAATATTGTGCTCAACAAGCAAAGATTTCTGAAATGACAGGAGACATGAATTTTAAGATAGATATTACGACAATAATAGATATAATAAAAAAGATACTTGGGATTAAAAACCATGCAGCGATGACCTGAGACAACGCTCATGCTGGAATCTGGGTGCGACCACTTCATCAGGACGGTGATTCTGAAGGGAAGAATCCAAACAGAGCGTATTAGGAGAAGAGACACCGTAACCAGACACAGCCTCCTTTCACAAACGTTGGACCTTACCCAGATCAGCCACTAGATGATGCTCATGTTTTCTCAGAATCCTGTAGAAGACTGATTTGACTAGGACCCCTCCACAAAGGACAGGCTTCTGCAGCTTCCTCATTTGATTCTGGCTGGTCTTTTCAGCCTCGACCTGGGCGTAGGTCTCGGGATGTAGAATGTTCTCACGGCGCAGGTCATCAGCAATGGCCATCACTGCGGTGACATCTTGAATTAGCTGTGCCCAATGATCGTCCACAAATTTGGCAGCGGCTGAAAGGTAAAATCAAACAACATATTGGTCAAGTACTGCGTGTCACATTGCAAATGTGTCTTGCACAAATAATCAGGTTCAACTGGAGTTCAGATGGACCTCAACAATACACAAAACCAGCTTAAAAACATACCTATCTTAAATTTCAGTGACAATATACTGCATTAAAGTCCCTGTGTTGAAACAGTTATGCACTCCTTAAACTAAGTTGTTTGTCATCTGACTGGTGTGACTCCCTCTTTTCTTGAATCTAGGAGGAATTCTTTATCATATTGCCATGTTAAAACGTATTAATACACTTATTTGATCTCATACAGATATTCCTCGTTACTACCACCACCACACAATTGCTATAAAAGAAAGTCTGAGACTGAACTCACCTTCCTTGCCTTTAGCGTTGACAGCAGCTCCCTGACCAGACGACCTGGGTTCCTCTACACCACCCTGTGAGTAGACTCAGTGGTTACTGTTGAGTGAACAACATTGCCGTGACAAACTACAGCCCTTGAGACCTTATTGGCAGGGTCAAAGGTCATGCCTATACCTGTATCAAGAGAGCGCCACCTCTCGGCGCACTGGCAAAATCCACCAACTCGCCTGAGGAAAAGAAGTGGGGACATGCAGTGCGTGAACGAGCAAGGACAAGGATTACACATCTCCATTCAGCACAAGGGCACAAGGAACCGGTTTGGAAAACGGTTAAGGATTTAAGATCCCACACCCACGCCACGCAGTACCGCATTCCTGTGAAGTTGTGGGGTCCGAGGAGACCAGGGAGCTGAGAGACGCCTCCATCTCATCCCCACGTTCCCTGAGGGAGTGGCTGAGCTGGTGTGGGGAGGGATTCTGCCAAGAGGACACAAGAGAAATGACTGAGCGTTTTGTTTTCCTTCTTCATGAAGCAAACCGAAATGTGTAGTCTTGAATAGTTACCAGTGTTGACAGAACCTGGCAAACCGCACGGGGAATGTTCCTCGTGTGCTTAGAATACACACTCTCAGTCACTTCCAGGATATCTGACGGAACGAATCAAGAACAACAATGCGGCTAAGCAGCATGCACCTCTGCTCCCCAATTGTTTGTCTAAGAGTTGTCTGAGGGGGTGAATGATATGCTCACCTGCGAAGGGTGGTCGATGGGACGGGTCCTGGTCCCAACACTTCTTCATCAGTGCGAGCAGCTCCTCCCGACCGCCTGGTGGCTCTAGCTTGATTTCCTCAAGAGCGGGGCGCTGTCCTTTACCGACATGATACTTCACGAGACTGTCTACAGGATTATCTAGGAAGTAGGTATGAGGGATGGTGAAGGGGCCAGTAGGGTACAGTGGTTGTTCATTTGAGTGCATTGATTTACTGCATACACCCATGGACCTGTTTCTGTGAGTGTTTGTGTAATATGAGTATTTTTTTGTGCCTCCAATGCAATTGCTCGTTATGAGGTGGATAGTGGTTTGACACCTTGGCACTTTACCTGGATAAGGCGATTTGCCTGCAAAGATAGACCAGAGGAGAATTCCATAGCTGAGAGAAAAACGGGGTGGGTGTTATTCCGGGAATTACAGCCTCTATTTCTATGCGTACTAAGGACTAACAGCCATCACTCTAGTCTCTGACCTGTAGATGTCGTAGGCACGGACAGGCTTATATCCCAGTTCCTCCAGAGACTCTGGAGGCATGTAGACCACGGTGCCACTCAGCGGGCCACCAGGGAGGCTTCGAGTTGAGCGAACACTAGTGGACACCCTGGATAGGCCAAAGTCTGTGAGCTGCAACGGGACAAGTGCAGCACCAAGAGGGAGAGGGTGGTGCAGTGTGTATGTGTGTGTGTGTGTGTGTGTGAGAGAGAGAGAGAGAGAGAGAGAGAGAGAGAGAGAGAGAGAGAGAGAGAGAGAGAGAGAGAGAGAGAGAGAGTG
>JAVQJS010017016.1:0-28152 GCA_036024795.1 Galaxias rostratus | reverse complement strand
AACACGGGGAGAACATGCAAACTCCACACAGAAAGGCCCTCAGGTGGGATTCGAACTCAGGACCTTCTTACTGTGAGGCAACAGTGCTAACCACTGCGCCACCGTGCCGCCCTTACTAGATATATTCCGATTTATTAATGAACAAAACATAAACAGACAAAATAACTTTAATAACTGAATATTATTTATTGTTCATATAAGAAACATCACACAGTACAAAACCATGATGGAATCTGCTGACCTACAGCCAACCGTGGTTGTTTCCCCTAGATGCAAAACGTTTCTCTGCGGGCTCAGCCACATTACTAATGGAGATCTGGCTGAGTTCCAGAATCAATCCAGACACCCTTATGCTGAAGATATCTTAGATGTCAGAAAAATAGAAAACCCACCCCAAGTCCCTCCAGATGTATGTCCACAATCAATCACCCCCTGGTTGCGCAAGCACTGCTTAATCAAGTCTGTTACGGAACAGAGGCAGGTGAGATGGACAGCCAGGCGAAACCAACGTTGAATCATGTGGACAAATCAAAGCATCATGGGCTGTACATCACTTGTCCTCTGAAGGCCCTACGCTGATGGGCTTATGATGGATGGAGGATTCAGACCCAATCAGATTTGGTGATGTATCACGGTAGCACGGGGGGATGGATAACAAAGTTGTTGACTCAGGGATTTAGGAAGACATTCTTTCAAGAAATGCAGATGGTAGACGTTTTTTTATGAATTACCTGTTAGATCAAGTGTGTATGCATTTGATTGAGGTGATTCAGCAAGTTTCAACCCCATACTTGATAATACTACATTAACACAGAACTCAGCAGACTTCTAAATACACAGGATTAAGGTTTCGTAAAATTATATAGATCTTTATTATGCAATAAAGACCTGAACAGTTTTGTCATCTTACATTTTTTTTAAAAGCTTGAGAAATTTGTCAATTAGGCTGTTGTAAGTGGGCACCTTCCTACATATTTGTGTTATTTAAATATAGCCCACGACATCTCTAGATGGCTCACCTTTGAGTTGGATGTCTTAGAGCCTTAGAGGGGACATATCTATTTTCAACACTACCAGATTGCAATTTGATAAAGGTTTTATACTATAGACTGTGAATCTCTTCTAATATGGCATTTGAATTCTATTACAATGCTTTTATTGATTCTAGCATTGCATTTGTGTTCTTTTCATAATTGTACGCTGAAGATGGCATGAACAAAAGATAGGTGTTACCTGCCCTTTTAAATAGGATTTTTAAAATCTGATTCGACCGACTTTATTGACGGACAAGACTATATTTATTCTAGCTAGAGCGGAGAGCACAGCGACTGTATCAGTTAAAATGTAGGTCCTGCCCCTCCTCTGCTCTATGGACACTAAGGGCAAGATGGGAACATTTTGTCACCATAAACCCTGCTTGGAGAGGCTCTAAAGCATCAGTATATATCTCCCTTTTATACCAGGCGCTATGACAGGCACGTGGCCCTCGCAACCTGGTCGGATACCTTCTAGCCCTCACCATCGGTAATGAATGAGGCTAACACTAGTCACAGCAGGCCATTTGCATGGTGGTACCACAATAATGCTGCTGATTCAGGCTGAATATTGATAGATGGGTTTAATTTTGCTAAGTGACTTAGTGTGTGCGTTCAACACAGTGCAGTAGTCAGTACACAAACCTGAGCCAGATTGCATGGGTCTTACAGGGTGGTGAGGTAGATGAGGTATCAAAAACCATACCAGTGTGAGGAAGAGGTTTGTCAGGTCAATGGGTCATTCTTGCAAATTGGATCCCTCAAGGTCATGAACTAAAGTTTAGAGATGGATTTGATTGATTATTCAATTATACGCCCACTCTGGTCATTAATTCAACTGATTTGGGCTCACCATCAAGGATTGCCCAATGTATGCATCACATATATCACTCTTTGATCACATATCTGACCTGCTCAACTGATGCATGACCCCTTCTTACCCTGAGGTCTCTTTTTCATTACTCTCACAGCCAGTATGACATTGACACACCCTCACAGGTCATATCCTTGGATTGATCTCAAGATGATGGCTGATGGAAAATGTCATAAATTATGCAAATGTATACAACCTGTTCACATCCATCTAAACCCCGACCCTGCTGTAGGTCAACCACGGATCTGATTTTGTGTCTCGTGAAACGTTTTGTCATATGGATCGTTCTTTTACCCTTGTCCCTTTCTCCCCAACGCCCTAACTCCACCCTGTCACCAGCTTCATTTTTCTCCTCCATAACCCCTCACCCTGTCCAGATATGGCTGTATTCCTAATGGGGCCTTATTATCAGGCAGAGTGCTCAAGGATGTCATGTGATACTCACTTAGAGCTTGCTGCATCAGCGCTACTCCCCAGAGGGGAATAGGACCCACCCTAGGCCCCTAGGAGAGGTAGGCGACAGAGAGCCCTGAGTATTTGCTCTGGGCAGCAGTAGCTGCAATAACAACGGTTACTCCAAACTACTACGGTTACTCTAATGAGTGTATTCAATGCAAAAGAGATCTTAAATGAATTCTAAAAAGATGAACAGGAGAAAGGGAAGGAAATGGCCTCCTTTTGATACAGACAAACCACCATGACACTACATTATAGCCACTTGACTAAAGTGGTGCAAAAGGTCTGCAAGCATGAGAGCCACAGCAGTGCAGATCATCAAGATGAGTGTGAGATGAAGCCGTGGCCACTTTATTCTCTATAATCTTCAGGCATCTGCCTTACATCTCATCTCTTAAGTGCTGCAGGACTGCGCCAAGCTGTCTTGCCAGTTACTTAGTGTGCCTTTAAATGGCTGAGTTATGTCATCTCTGCATGCGCCAACCCTCACTGTGGTCCTGCGTCTCAGAGGAGCTCTCCTCTGCCCCGATACCCCAGACACGCCTGATAAACCGACTTATAGCTGACAGCTCCATTTTGGAATTGCTGTTGTGGCCCTTTTCCTTACCGATTTATTGCCATGCTATGGCTTACAAATATAGGATAGATATAACCCGTTTTGTCAGACAGTTGAAGGACACTTAAAAAAAATAAAAATAAATGTGGAACATATTTTTTTAAATGGTTGTTTTGAATTTAGTAGTTGCTTTACTTACTGGGTTATCTATAATATTTAACAGTGATAGCTAACAGATGTGTCCATTTACTGAAATGGACACACTAGTTCCATCTAGTGGATGTTTGACTAAACTGGTTGCGATTGCTTTGACCCAGAACGGATGAGTTTTTAATAAATGTTCAATTCACAATTCATGCTAATTACAGATTTAAACAATTGCTAATATCATTGCATAATAAAGTATAAAAAGCTTATAAACATCACATTATTTTGTAAAAATCCCTTAATTGTAATAAATGTGCAATCAACAAGAGATAAATGACAATCTTGACCACTATATGAAAAATGCATGGTGGTATACAAGCCCAAATTCTAGAAAACAGACCACAAATATAAAAGTGAAAATAATTGCCTTGATCATGTAGTATTGCAAAAGCCATCTACAGAATATATATATATCTTTTTTTTTTTTTACAATATTTCATAGAACCACAAATCCAGACAATATTCCCAAAATGAAAAAAAGCTTTACAATTGGATAAGTACGCAATTCAATTAAATAGCTGCTATAAAATATTGGATTTTCAAAAGCAGTGGCATACAATTTAAGTGCATTTACAAAATAAAAGATACCAATTTGTTTAAAAGGATGGAGTTTGAAGATTGACCTGGAAAAGCTGAAACTGTGGTGAGATAATCCATGTTATGCTTTCAGATAAAGATCTCAGATGTTTATTCAACTTTCCGGGGGGCCAGCTTTCTCTTCCTGCTTTGCTCTCCTCCTCCACTGACGTTTTCTTTTCACCCACTAAACCGCTCACCTGTCCTCTCTCTTCCCCTCAGTGCCAGTCCTCGTCTTCATCGTCGTCCTCTCCATTGGAGGACTCTTGGCTACTTCCTTCCTGCTCTGTGGGTTCACTGCAACCGCGGTTACTATCACCGTTACCAACAGCCTGGGCTGCCTTTCTGGCCAGTACCTCGGCAGCCAGTGCCGCTGCTCGCTCCTCTTCCTCCTCCCTCAGGCGCAGAGCAGCCGCCTTTTTCTCCTGCTCAGAGTGGCTCTTCATGTGGGCACTGCGGCTCTTCACCTTGTAGAACACTCTGCGGGATCAAAGAGACAGATGCACAGTTATAGAACAGTGAAACAGCATAATAAATAATGTTCAAGAGACGGGATGTGGTACCCTTTAGACAGATATAACCCAAATCACAGAACACAGACCACAACACACCAATTCTTCTCAAATTACTGACCGGCTACATTTCTTGCAGGGAAATATTCCCTCTGGATCGAGGGGAGGCTTTGGGGGTGGCTTCCTTTTCTTTTCCGCAGAGACGGAGCAGGGTTTCCTGGGTGCTGAAGTAAAGATCGATAGTGGAACAGTCTCCTTATTCATTGTACTCTGGTCCGGGATCACCAACACTCTTCCTCCCTATGGAAAACCAGACGGGATTTAATGGCTCGAATATAATCGAATATCACTTTTCTTCATCCACAAAGTATGAGGAAGGTATGAAATATTACATTGTTAGTAAACTGTAGTGTCTGAGTATTCATTGTCTGGTTGTAATCTTGGCTCTGGTCACTCCCCTTCTTATCCTCACTTTCTCCATGGCAAAGTTTGGATTGTTGAGAGCTCTGTAAAGCAGCCACATACGGATGGGACAACCATCAAGCATCCCTTAAAACACATAAACACAGTTCCAGTTCTACAATAACATACCTTGATCTCCACCACAGACTCTATTGGCTTTTCCACGGGGGAATCGGAAGGGCCATAGGTCAGAGTTCCACTGCGACCAATTTTCACCTGCTTCTTGTATGTGTAGTAGAATTCTACACATTGGGCAACTGTTTTGGTTTGAACCTTTGAATAATCAAACACATGGCCAGGGCAATTATTTAAACAGGCTGTTGAAATGCCTACAAGGAGAGCTTTTCCCAGTTATCCCATACACCCCATGCAACCCATAGGTAACAAGAAGAATTCATGCAGAGTGATGGAATGGTGGCCGTACAAGTTTCTGCACCATGAAGAAGTCCTTCCTGTAGGCAGATATCCCTTTGTTGAAATAGCACTTCTCTGCTGCAGTCCAACAGTCAGAACCTGAGGATAGAACAACCACAACAGCGCTACAAGCTCACAGGGATTTTGTTGTTCAATGCTTTGATAAGCTCACAGATATATGTGTAAGAAGTGGATAAATAAACAAGCCATGAAACCAGAATAATAATTTACATGGTGTCCATCGATAGTGTTGTAACAGACAACACCATATAACACAGCATCACTATAGAAGAATATCTTACCTGAGTAATGGTACTTCGCCAGGTGATGGTCTTTGGGGAAAATTGGTTCCTTAAGCAACAAAAGTGTAAGGGTGTCCTGAAAGAAAAATCTCCAAATAGGTAACAATGAACAGACCACCTCCATCCGATGGATTATAACATTCAACACATTGACTACCCGCATAGTCACTGTACTCACAAGGACATCCCCCGAGCATTTGTGCAGACAATGAAGAGCCAGCTCCTGGTTGGTGCCTCCACCCTGAACAACACTGGAGCATGCCAAGTTTGTCAAGTCATCCACTAGGGGGAGAGAGTGAGAAGAAATGGAAAGAAAGGCATCGGGAAAGAAGATAATGCAATCAATTGTGAAAAAAACTGACGGATAAAAGATATACCTGATCATTGTCCCTGGGGATAACAATGAAAAACGTGTGTTATGGTTACTCAAAATGAATTGTTACTTACCAGCGTTCTGGTCCGCATGTTTAAGCTCAGACTCCTCCAAAGGAAGCCAGACCTCGTCAGCCTTGTGCTGGTCAAATTGGGCGGAGGGCCGCTCTGAAAGCTCTGGCACTACCGCCTGGTACTGTAGCCCGATGTTGATACGCCTGGGAAATGCAGCACCAAGACACAGCGTTAAACCGAGTGGTTGAGAGATGATTACAAGTGGGGCTTTAAATGCAGGCAGCAAAGGAATGTGCCATACAGGGTTCTTTTATATACACAAACACAACAAACAAATACAAATGGCCTTTTTCTCTCAATGATGACTAAATTCCAAGCAGCTTTTTTTGGTTTATTAGGGTCTCTCTCTCCATTTGTTTTGGGTGATTGGACTCACGGCTCAAAGCTGACCGGTGTGGCATCAGTGATCAAAGGCAGGGCAGGGGGTGTAAGGTCCAATGAACTAGCTGGAAAACACAAAGGACAGACCCATTAGGCATTACCCC
Organism: Galaxias rostratus; assembly: GCA_036024795.1. Classification (NCBI taxonomy): domain Eukaryota; kingdom Metazoa; phylum Chordata; class Actinopteri; order Galaxiiformes; family Galaxiidae; genus Galaxias; species Galaxias rostratus. The sequence goes on along the minus strand of JAVQJS010017016.1, from coordinate 21,827 downwards.
GACTAAGATAGCAAGCTTTACTGGGCTTAAAACAGAATGCAGCCCTTGACAACCTACTACTCTCTGCCTTTCCGATGGCTAAAACAAACGCATTTCCACATGAAAAAGATTATTTATGAAAGCAATAGAAAATGAATTGCCCCTGAAATAATATTGTTTAACGTTCAACACTTTATTTGGACAAAGAATGGACTCACTGGAGCACAGGAGGCTGCGCTGGGTAGACTTGGGAGTGGGGGGCGGCGGCAGACTCTGGTTGCCAGCAGCAATGCTTGACAGGAACGTGGAAAAGTAGAGACCTGAGCCCTCGCGCACCGGAGACAGGATGGGGGGCGGAGTGTATGGGACCGGGTAGAGAGGGTTGTCCAGCAGGCGCACAGGGGAGCGCAGGTGGCTGTGGTAAGTGGTGATGCTGGGGTAGACGGAGGGGGCTATAAACGTAGGCGGTTTGGGTGGGGGGATGAAAAGGGGCTCAGGGCGAGGTCGGCGCTTGGTTTTGGCAGACTTCCCTTCCTCGTCGTGTGAGGCATCACTCTCACCATCCTGGTTGACATAGGAATAAAGATAGAGCTGAAGAACTGACAAAACCCACACTAAACAAACAGCCAACTAAGTACACACATAGAAGGGAAAGAAGGACTTCAGGACACATACGAGGGTGGACAAGAAAAACAGTGGGCTTGCTAGTGCTTATACATAGTCAATTTAAGAAGAGAACCACACTTAATTCTTTCCTTCTAACCAACCTGACTGCGGCCTTATCTTATGATACCGTAACTAAGGGCAGATTGTGATCTTTATTTCAAATCCTATGTTCTTGTCTATGCAGCACAAACCTGGCTCAAGCTTTCAGATAGGGAGTTCCTTAATGAGCGACGTCGTGCCACAATGACTGAGGGCTTGCGCTCTGGCTGGTGTGGAATTGTCTCCTGCTGGCACATGGAATGGGGTCCTGCTGGGTCAGTCTGACCTGGATGCACAGGAACGGACACAGGGATCACAAGAGGCCCCATGCCAGCCCGTCTATCTGGAGTGCCATCCTCTTTCTGTGGACAGAGACGGAAAAGGTATCCCCGAGGTACATTAAAAGAAAGTGGTAACTTAGAAAACAGATAAGAAATTGAGATAAAGACAGACAAGGTGCCGTCAGTGAGTGGGCAATGTGCAACACAAATCTTCCAATATTCAACAACACTCAAACAACTGTCTTGCTAAAATTACGCATGGGGTACACAGAAAATTCATGTAAGAACATTGCCTTGCAGGCAGTCAAACATTTTGCAAAACCAAATACCAATGGCAACGTTTGGTAAGTTATGACACTGCCTACTAATGTCCCTGTGAGAGAGCAGAGTTAAGGACTTTCAGCATTCCCTGGCTGATACCAGCCACAATAGCCCTTGCCAGAGTTACAAACATCAAATAAAGAAACCACAACAAAATTGGCCTCCATGCTGCACTTTGCTCTATTTAAATTAATCTGCGCCAGTCGCAGGCTCCACACCGTGCAGCACAATAATTTGGGAACAACAGTAATCAGCCTTGGACTTGGAATAACAGTAGTTTGTCTGTTTGGAGCCAGATAGAGTGGAAGGGTGAGTATGCAAGTTGCCTGACTGACTGTGCTGCCCCTCCCTAGATCTGCTGAAAGGCTAGGGAGAGCCTGAGGAATGTGGAGGTGTGCAGACATGCAGCTGCTCTCACAGTGCAACCAGCACTGGCTTCATGCACACAGGCATGAGGCGGCAGCTCCTATAGAAATCTGCTAAAGAGGACTGTTTCTATTGTCTTAATGTAGAATAAAACCCTGAAACTGAGCTGTTTTGTAATGATTGAATTTGTCATGCTTTGATTCTTCTGTTTTTTTTTTGGCCGTGTAAAGAATGTCAGTGGGTGTGCCAGCTAGTATGTAAACATCACAAACTAGCCTAAAACTACAGATTATGGATATTTTTTAACCTAAAGCAGTAAAATACAGATCAAAATTTATAATCAATCAAAATGGAAGATTTGCCCATAAAAAGCTACTTTTCAGGTTCTACAACTATACTGCCAGGAGGATGTGTGCAGCCAAGTGTGTACGTGTGTACATGAAACAACGGACCTGCTACATAGAGACAAAACAGCACTCAAGCTGTCACAAGCCAAGTAGATACAGAGGGCCTTATAAAAACAGCCTGTAAACCACAGGAAACCCCTGCAGAAAACCATGAAAGCATTGCCTTCCTCTTGGAAGAGGAACAGAGTTTTGTAAAGGATAAAAGCGTGGGTGACACAATCCGTTTGGGTATAATGCACAGTAAGGAAGCTCATGCTAAAAATGTGTGCCCTTGCAAACGTTACTAAGACTGTTGAAGTTAATTTAAATATTGAGAAACAAACACACACATCAAAAAATATTAGGTACATCGCACATGGATACCAGAGGGTATTTTTACCTTTGCAATTTTGGAAGGCAGGGATTCCATCTCTGATGCCTTCTGAGCCAAAGTCTCAAGGTTGATCTCTTTGGATGCCCTCCTCCTCCTCTGGGTGCTCTGAATGACCCCCACTGAAGGAGCCTGAGTTTCCCCTGCCCTGAACCGCTCTCCGGACATCACAACTCCATTCTGGGTCCAGGGGGTGGTAGTAGGTCCACCTGATGGGGATAGACCATCTTTGGAAAGGCGACGGGAACGTCTTGGGAACACTTTGTTTGCATCCGACTGCCCTGTGGGGTCTGGCGTTACATTCTGGGGGGACAGGTCCGGCATGGCTGATTTGTGGTTCGGCTGGTTCCCTGCTTCCTGTGGCTTTCCTTGAGTGTCCTCTGATTGGATAGGGCCTATAGGAGGAGATTGGTTGGCATTGGGCAGTGAGATTTCAGCTGGAGGATAACTAGAGAAATTTGTGGTTTGTGACTCTTTTTTCTGCAGGTGTAGCTGTGGCACTTTCTGTTGCACATGTTGGGGTTGCTGTGGATGCTGTTGCAGCTCTAGCTGGTATCCTTGTTGCCTTTGCTCCTTTAGGTGATGTTGATGATACTGTTGCTGCATTTGATGCAGTTGTTGTTGTTGCAATTGGTGTTGTTGCATTTGGTGGTGATGCTGTAAATGCTGTTGCTGTTGCTGTTGGTGGTGTGGATGATGTTGTGTTTTTTGTTGCTGGTGCAATTGTTGCTGCTGTTGTTGAATATGCTGCTGTTGGATTTGATGCTGCTGCATATGCTGCAACAACTGGTGCTGGGTTTTGTGCTGCTCAGTGTAGCCCATTGTAGGCATTCCTTTGCCTGGATAGACTGGATGGTACCCAGATGGAGCTTGCGGTTTTGTTGGTCCAAATGCCAACTGGAAGGGCTGTAGCATGGACCCTGACATGGTGTGAGAGGGTGGATGGGGCTGACTTTGGACATCCACAGCCTTTTGACCCTGCTGAAAAGCTTGGAGCTGGACTTGGTGCACTGGGCCTGCAGCATGTTGCTCCCACTCCAGGCCTCTGACCTGGACATGAGCTTGGGCAGCCTCCATATAAGCCTCGGGGGGACCTGGGGGCTGCTTTTCTCCAGCCGTCTGCATTGCTCCTCCATCATGGCTAACTTTGGACAATGCCAACTGAGCCCTGACATTGTTCACCCCTCCCATGTATGTGCCAAAGTTCTGTCCCCAGGTTGACACATGTGCTTCCTGTGACCAGCCATGGGCCTGTGAAGGATCCTGCTGCATCCATTTCAAAGGCGCAGCCTGCTGATAGTGCACCCTATTTTGGAGCCCCTTTAGACCAGAGCTGCCTCCAGATTCACCTGGAATAGACTCTGCATGTGGAGGTCCAACAGCATAATAGACATCCTCTGTATGCTCCAAAGGCTCCTTTATGGCTGAACCTCTATGTTTGACACTCTTGTCAGAATTTGCTTTCAAATGAGGAGGAAGACTCATTGTAAATTCACAAGGAAAACAAACAAAAACTCCAGATACTTATACTTCAGAACACCTAGAAACGTCCATTTGCAGGTGTATTGAGCAAAAGGTTATATAAAATGGCTATTTATAGATCTTTTTTTTTCTTGTGAATATTCTTGCTTTATATATATACATATATGCACATTTATATACAAGTGAACTATAGGTGGATTTAGGTGGGGAACATTAGCCCTTCAGGTAAGAGTGAAGGGTGGTGACCAACGTGTTTTCCTTGTTCCCACTCATTCGTGGGCAGGGTTCTGAAAGAGAGAATTGGTTTAATATTGGATCACATGACCAACTTGACTTTCCAAGCTTGCTCTACTTTGAGGAAGTATGAGGTCTAAACGTTATTCGTTAGTCATAACAAAAGTAAAATGAGAAAGCATACTGAGCATGGAAAACTGCAAATGTTTTTTAAGTTATCATGATAATATGGATTTCTATTCACAAAGTATTGTATTTATTTATAATAAAGATAAGCGAGGTTATGTAGCAAGTCGTTAGGACACTGCACGCCGAACTGCTTTACAGAACTATCAGTACAGGAAGAAGGAATACAGTTGTCAGGGCAGTTTTTAATCGACTCGTCCTGAGTGCAACTGCAGAGTTTTATTGTTTAACTTTATTATCCAATCTTAAGAAATTTTACGTCTTAAAATATCTTATTAAAAATAACAAACTATTCAGTGACAAATTCAAATGTTTAAAACTACTTGCATTGCAGTGCTTTTTAATAATGCATTCCAAACACATACCGTTTTAGAAGCTGATGAACACAGATATATGACAACGTGTTTCATTAAAGTAGTATGCTGTTCGATAGTTTGTTCTCGGCCAAAGTCGAAGTAGAACATATCCATAACTCGATCGTGCGCAGTATAACACGTTATCAACATGTCATAGCCAACATTACAAAATCGAATCCAATTTCTTGCCGCGAGAGAAATCTAAATGCGAATTACCTAACTGAGTATTATTTCGAAACCATAAACGTGCTTGTCTTCCATGATGTTGCACTCAAATTGTGAAAGTCTTACTCTTCGCCAAGTAGTTAAGTCCACAACTTTCTCACGTATAAAAGTAAGCTACGCATACCCTTGAGGCATGCAGAAAAACGCATAGTACATGCTTACGTATCTTTTTCCGATTTTAGTCATATCCAGCTATGCCATCTCTTGTGTGAAAGATAGCTTGTCTGTCCATCCTTATAGCTCTGAACTCTAAGGTTTCAACACAAACAAGGAAACTATCTCACCCCTAAACAACTCAACTGACGTTCTGACATCCAATCCGATTGTCCACCGCGCCTATTTCCATACTATTGTGTTAGTTTTTATACAAGGGGTGCTCCGGAAAAGGGCCAGGGCTGTGGTTCTAAAGTGTGTGATGACGCGTGAATTAACTTGCGTTGTGCAGGCATGCCAAACAAATATCAATAAAATATTACATCTACGATATGAGTATAAGCACTTGTGGGTGAAAGGTCTAGGGTGGAACACACCATGCAACGTGTTGATTGAATCGGCCTATAACGCATAAGCATTAGACAATGCCTCGAATCCTTTCACATTTAGAAAATATCATACTTTGCATTTTAATCAGTCAGGATATTGTGTCATAGCTGATTGCTGAAACAGCTACTTTGATAAATATGAATACACTGTATAGTGTATGCTGCAACTAATCATCTAGAAAACCGATATGCATTGTAAATAACTGCAAGTCGTTGCATTTTAATATTTACATTTCGTCTAAAACCACTGCCACTATATTTGTAATAGATGCATAATTTCAAAGTCAGCACAGCAACTACACTGCTGCTTTCGAGGCCATCATGGCAATGTGAGTGACGTATTTAGTGCTGTGTTGTGTCGCGTGAGCCAGGGACCCTCGCATTACGTTAGCTAGCTGGCTAGCTAGCTACTTTATTTACTGGCTTGTTTTTATGTTTGTATAGTTTAAATTACGTAAGGTATCTAAGGGCATTAATGTAAACAGCCTTATAATAATGGAAACACACAGCAGCGAAAAAATATTGGATCTTATTATTCCAAACATGTTTGCATTGGTGCAATCACGAAAGGTAAGCACGAACAGCAGCATGATGATGAGGACAAACAGCATCACTAACGTTATCAAACCTATACTAACGAGCTTATTTGCAGTTGCCAACAATCCCAGCCTTTTCAATTCTACGTTTTGTGGGGCACTCTTCTCGTGCTGTTGAACCTTTTTGGACTAGCGATTTGATAAGATACGTTTTAGGGTGCTGCATTTTTCCTTTGGCTTTTGTCTTGCTAATGTTAATGTAATGTTAGCCATCCTTACTACTCAAAAACCCTAGCCGTTTGCTTTTACAATGCCAATGCGTATGGATTGGTGGACTAGTGAATTACCTTCGTATTATCACATTATTCTAAAGAACAATATATTCTGTGAAAAACGTTTTGTGGCATTCTGCTAACAATTGGATCTAACGATGGCATTTCAATAAACGACGTAGTTACGCTAAGGTAAGACTGATAAGCAGCTCTCTAACCTAAGTTTCGTTGACTTAAAATGCTTAATATCCCAATTTTTCTCAGTGAGAGGCCAGCATCCCATATGCCAGGAGCAGGCTTTATTTTTGAGAATTCAGAACACTCGGGATGAGTGGGGCTGTAGAGCAAACTGACATACTGTCAGTAGCAGATGTGGTCAGAGAGAGATGGAGAGTGGTAAGTGGCCCTATTTTTATACAAATATTAACCGATTTGGACATTTACTGCAATAATCACCAATACCTAATAAGGCTCACTTAAAATATATTTTGCTTGTTAATTTTTATTCAGGTGAAAAAAATTGGTGGAGGAGGTTTTGGGGAGATCTATGAGGTTTTAGATCAGCTGAGCCAAGCTAATGTGGCCTTAAAGGTGGAGTCTGCTCAACAACCCAAACAAGTCCTAAAGATGGAGGTAGCCGTGCTGAAGAAACTCCAAGGTACAAAAGGGAATAAAGCAGACCACTATCCCTTTATCATTCGTAAATTCAGACCTCGAATTAGTCATATAATTCAGCTCCTGTTATCTACTTAGATAGTTAACTAGACATAACTGCTACTCTGTAACAGTATTACTATTTACAATGAACAGAACCATTTCAACACGAAATTCTCCTTACAGGTAAAGATCATGTGTGTCGCTTTGTGGGTTGTGGCCGTAATGATCGCTTCAACTATGTGGTAATGGAACTTCAGGTAGAGTCTTAATTGAATTTGTAAAGCCAGTATATTTAAGCAGTAGCATTATAGCTCAGCTAAAAGGTCGACTTGTTACTGATTGAACCATGACACGATGTTGCAGGGGAGGAACCTGGCAGACTTACGTAGAACAATGACTCGTGGAACCTTCTCCATCTCCACCACTCTGAGACTTGGCAGACAGATGCTTGAGGCAATTGAAAGTATCCATTCTGTGGGCTTCTTGCATCGTGATATCAAACCAGTAAGTTGTGTCCTTCCTTCCTATGCCAAATTCAGAGAATAACACAAGTGCCTATCATCACGTAAAATGCACTGTAATTAAATACAAAACACATGACACGAGCAGCAGCATCATTGCCTGTTATGTAATGAAACAATACTCAATTCAGGGTTTTCCTTGGCTTATGACCACCAGCATTATACTTGTATATGATTTTTATAACAGCAAAAAAGAAAAAGATTTGTCGAGAAGGGAAGTTATTAACTATTTATAATAATTGTATGCATTGTTGTGTAGCACGTTTCTGTTCAATATATATATAGTCAAATAAATGCTGTCTTACTCTGTAACGTTGACTAAACATACTTTATAATGTCTTTGTTTTCACACCTTCAGTCAAACTTTGCCATGGGACGACTTGCCAGTACATGCAGATGCTGCTACATGCTGGATTTTGGGCTGGCCCGTCAGTTCACCAATTCCAGCCAAGAAGTCCGTCCAGTAAGTACTTTTTGCGTAAGCTCAGAACATACCATGTTAAAATAATGTATATATTATTATGAATATTTATTTAATTTAATTTGAAAATTCTCCCTTCATTCCAGCCTCGACCTGTGGCAGGGTTCAGAGGAACTGTACGTTATGCCTCAGTCAATGCACATAAGAATAAGGTAAGTCGAGACCACTGTCATTGAAACATTGTATCCTTCTCTCACAGCTTTCTGTCGAGGCGCTCCGTTGATGCCAAACAATTGCAAATCATTATCTTCGAACCACTCATGGCTAGTCTTTTCCATTATTTTCATACGTTTGCCTAAGATTTGGCATGAGTCCATTTGTCTGTTTTTACAATTAATTAACTGACCATTTTTTTTCAAGGTTAAGCTATTATTATTTGCCATAATTTTTTTATTATTATTTACTTTTGTTACATTATTTTCGTTATCGTTTTGAACTAATTTTATTCATGGAGATCATGGTTTTGTAAAACATCAAAATATGTTCAAATATGGAATTTTAAATTGCAGTATCACAATTCTTTGTGGGTGCAATTCATTCTCAAATGTGACATCTGAAAGACCAAGGTTTTAAGATATGTCTTATACTATCATTGAATTCCAAGTGGCTTAAAATTGCTTCCCCACGTGTTTCTATGTTTTCAGGAGATGGGTCGTCATGATGACCTCTGGTCTCTTTTTTACATGCTGGTTGAATTCATGGTGGGTCAGCTACCCTGGAGAAAAGTAAAGGATAAAGTAAGTTTGTATGCATATGTTCTTTATAATATACATTTGAAGTTAAACATTTGAAATCATTTGAACACTAATTTTCTCTCTTTACCCCTTTACTATAAGGAACAAGTAGGGAATCTGAAGGAGACATACGACAATCGACTCATGTTGAAACACCTGCCCTCTGAGTTTAGTAGCTTCCTAGATCATATCTTAACCTTGGATTACTTCACAAAGCCTGACTACCAGGTAAGGCCAGCAATTATTGTATTCATCCGTGATGAAGTAACTCTGTACTGTACCTTTTAACTCTGGAGCCTCTTGGGAACCCTTACCGAAAAGATAATTTATGCATGTAAGGTAATCACCAGTATGTTACCAATGTAGTTTAGTAATCGCTGCTGTCTACTTTACAAAAATAATGAGTGACCCTTATGCAATCAGGCAACATTGTATGTTGATATTTTTGGTTTTGTCTGTCACAGCTTCTGATGTCAGTGTTTGAAAATGCCATGAAGAGCAACAATGTTTTGGAGAATGACGCATACGACTGGGAAAAATGTCATTCGGATGAGATGCTGACCATCACTGCCTCAGCAACCACTGCTCAGCAGCTCACACGCCTCACACCAGCATACATGGGGTAAGCTAAAGCTCAACTGCACTCTCAAGCTAAGCTCAACATATCAACTGCAGGAGGTCTGGATAATCAGCGCTAAATTTACTAATTAAACCAGTTGCTTTTAGCCTTCAAACTGACATGGACAGACATTTTCCCTTTTCAATTTAAGTGGTTGTTGAAAATGAATTATAGACATTATAGACAATGCATTTTTATTTTCAATTAAAATCTGTGGCCTCACACACAAAAATGGTTTTATTTTTTATATCCGACACTATGCGGGGAGCAACTGTGCCCTCATGAATGCCTCTTCATGACTCAGTTTCTCTGTGTGCTCCCTAGAATGGCCAATGCCTCGATGCTTCCAGGCGACCTTCAGAAGGAGAACACAGAGGACGTCCTGCAGGGTGAGCGGCTGAGCGACGCGGACAACTGTCCCCCCATCCCCACTCACACCACCCAGGGGGCCGATGTCTGGGAGGAGATGGACCGCAACCGGAACCATAAACGTACACAACCACCAATCAGGAAGGTCAGAACAATGACAAACCTACTCCGTACTCCACTGCAATGGGGGGGGTTTAAAAACATTTACCAGCTTTAGTGATCACATGCTATGCAGCATTCAATGCCTTTATGTATTGGTGCATTATTGGTGCATTGCAGTTGATTTGCCAAATGTCTTAAAGACTCGATTGTGTTTGTGATCATCAACTTACTACTAATACATTTGGGAAAGCATTGTATTCATATCATGGTTTTCAAGCAGAACCTCCTATTCTGTCTTCAGGTAGTGAGTGAGGACGAGCACAGTCAGAACCAGGGAAACCAGAGCCCCAACACAGGCTCTGTCCAGAGTTCCCCTAGACGGGTGCGCTCTGAGACCATGTTTCTGGACCGGGCTGCACCGCTGCTCAGGAGGATGAGACACAGCCAGAGCTTGGCCTTTGAGAAGAGGCTAGCCCCTGAGCCCAAACCCACCATCGAACGTTTCCTGGAGGCGTAGTAAGTGATTATATGACAAAGATTATATGTGTAAAGAGAGTGGTTCTGTGACAGGCTGTCTTGCCCGTAATTCAACTGCAATTTAAGGATTACTTTAGTTAGTCGTCAAAACCAGTTTTCCGATTTCTTTTCAGCCTTGGGAAGCGCCCCGTTCTTTCACAAGAGAGGGGAAAACCTATCCCAGAAGGCCGAACAGGGGACCAGGCGCTTGTCTGTGAAGAAGAGCAGACAGGTGCTGCCACCCCTGATCAGGAGGAAGGGGCCGCCAGCAGCGGCGGCTTTGTGGCCCTGAACCTCAGCCCTGTGCCCCAGGAGGCTGACTCCCAAGAGTGGGTGATGTTGGAGGTGGAGCATGGCAGCAGCTCTGCTGCTGCCAAACCTCTAGCAGAAGCCTTGGACGCGGACAAGCCAGAGACTGTAACGGTGGCAGAGACAGAGGTTCACACTATTGACCCTCAGGATGGCCAGCCCACCTCAGTCCCCAGCAGTCCCGTCTTGTCCCACATGGCCATGCCCTGCACATGGTTAATGTCCCACCGGAGGCTGCCGGGTATGATGGGACAGATGCCCTCAGTTATGCATATGAGCAGGTCACAAATGGAACAGGTGAGAGGGCAAATAAGGCCTTAGTTAAATGCTAAAATACACACAGACACACATATTTATTCACAATAGGGAAATGTTGATTATGTTCCCACAGTCTACCAGCTCTATGGCTCAATCCCCTGTGCAAGAGAAAAGTGATGCCATACCCCTAGAGGCACCATCGACCCAGCTTGAAGAATTGTCAGTGGAGCTGGTTGAGAAAGTGAAGTCAGCCCCCAGCCCTTTGCCAAGCCTGATGAAAGGCCATGCAACTCACCTGGCCTGTGACAGAGACCCGGAGAGTGACTCAGGGCTACCCGACCACTCATCTGAGCCCCACCATCATCCTGAAGCCGAGATGGTCGGAGGTGCTATGGAGAGTACCGGCACAGTATCCTCCTCCCCACCCCCACCGCTGGTTAGAAGAAGAGATTCGCCTTTGTCTCCTAGGTCTAGTCGCATCCCCGTTCGAGACCCCACCGCTCCCCTGGACTCTCCCACCAGAGACCTGGAAAGGCGTCACCGCTGGAGTAGCCCGATTCCTGGGTCCCCCACTCACTCGCCCTCTCCCTCTCTGTCCTGTGACAACTTGCCCTGCGCTCTGCCCCGGGACAGGTTCTCCTTTTCCGAGCGAGGTTCCCGCTCCGACTTGCTGATCGAAGATCCCCTCTCACTGTCTTCTTCATCTGGCAGCAAGAGCAAAATTCCACGCCCTGTAAACCCCACTGTACTCCCGGAGCAGCTCACCAGCAGGTTTCTACCCAGACCACCTCCAGGGAAACCTCCAACCCGCCCAGTTGTGGACATCAGGTAAGACAACGCTGCCCTTATTCAGTAAAATGCAGTGAAAACATTTACAAGGATGTGTGACAATTTAAAAACTGGTATTCTTTTCTGGGCCAAGACTAAAATGGTGTCGTGTTCTGCAGGCGCCGACGATTCAGAGTCCGGGCAAGCAGCACCAGTGATGCCGACTTCCTTGCCAGCCTGACCCAATTAATGCAAGACCGGGGGGGTGCCCTCTTCAGCCCCCCTCCTCGTCCCCGCAGCTCCTCCTCCTCACTGCAGCGCTCACTAAGCTCGTCCCCCTCTCGCCATGAGCTCCGCGAGGTTTTCCTGGGACGCAGCCGCTCTCCATCCAGCTTCTCTGGGTCTCCTCCATCACGCCACGCTTACCCCCAGGACAGGCCAAGTGGCCAGGCTCAGTGGGGCCTGGGACCAGGCTCTCAAGGTAGAGGCCTCAACTATGAGGCCAAAGGGACTGGCAAAGTTAGCCGATAACTTGACAGCAAAGGTTGAAATTGTTACTATTATACGGAGAAGCTGTATGTATCTTGTTCCACCAGAAGCATGTGTAAAAAATGAAATGTACAATGTATGATAAAAAAATATTTATTTATTTATTTGTTTGTTGGATATGTCTCCTAGTACTTGACAATGTAGCTTGAAAACTTGCAGTCAAAACTAATTTAAACCTTGGGATTGCCAACTCTTCTCTTCCCATCTATTCTTCTTTTAGCAATCCATGTAAGCCTACTGCAATACCAAAAAGATAGGTTCTGTGAAATTTAATATGGAGGGGTGTTACTATGTAGATATGTAGGAAAAAAATGCTATTTAGAGCACTTTTAAGTCACACTACGTTTTATTCTCATTGTACCAACATCAGCAGTAGTGTTAAGGACCAAGGCACGCAGTCACTATTTTGTTCCATTAGAAAGTGGTAGATAGATAATATGTGAAACGGTATTCATCATTCTGGCATATTATCAATGTATTTGTATGCTTTTAATTGCTTGCAAAATATTTGTCACGCACAACATGTCACAATGTTAGAATGTAAATGCACTCTTACTAAAATAATGTATAAGTGCATGAATACCATCAAAAATCATCTTTGTTTTTTTATTATTTGTACAGTATCAGCTGAAACAAAAATGTATTTTGTAATGAACTGGTCATGATCAAATATACATCATCATGTTAGACCAGCAAAAACGGTGTCCTCTTCTTTTGTTTATTCCGTATAACAATAGAACGACAATTTATCTTAGATATTTATTGATTGACATTATATTTAATCAATCAACATTTAAACAGTACATTTCAATATCACATATTGTATAACTAACAACACATTTTTCACATTATTTAATTTTGTATGTAGAATATTAAGTTTGATATAATAACTAAAAAACAAAAGTTATAACGTCTAGTTATTAACCTAGTGAGATCTGACATGGTGCCTCTGGAGTTCTAGAAGAGAGGAGCAGACTGTCTTGGGTCATCTGGCAACACACTGATGGAGTCCTCTGCTTTCCCACAAAGCATGCAGAGCATTGTGTATTCCTGGACCAAGAAGATGGAGAATAAGTCACAAATGTAACTGATCAGTACACGTACAGTAGGACCTGTATGGATACTGTTTTCATGTATAAATATAAAGTCCATGGTCCTCCTTGCCTGATATTCATCAACCACAGAGAAAGTATACTCGTGCCTGGCAATAACGTGGTCACAGCTTTTACACACATCTGCAAGATAAACAGTAGTAGTCAGGTTGATTTGCAATTATAGACCCTATAAATGCATATCTTAACTTGTTCAGCACTGAATAGACAGCACACGCACGGTCATAGGTGACAATCTCCTCTCCATCCTCATCCACTATGGCCTTGTTACTGATCAACACAAAATCCTTCTGATGGCAGCTGGCACAGCCATGGTAATTCATCAAATAAGACCCATTCTCCAGGCAGGTGCTTCCCTGTAACGGAAGACGATTCAGCAACAACAAAAAGACAAACGAATGCTAAGATATCTGATTAGAATAGTCACACCTACTGTATAAATGTGTAAATTGGTAAAGATAAATTGCCGTAATTTTTTACATTCAGTCACACCAAACTCGTTTACAACTACATGTCGGTTTGAAGTTAGATATGAACTTAAGAGAATAATAAGGACGTTACCCTGTCAGGATACTCTTTCTGAACACATCCATTACACATTTTGATTAAAATTAAAGTTCACGCTTTCAAGTTTAAAATCCCATAAAACGAAAAAAGAGTATTTGAAGCCGGAGCTTGTGAAAGGATGATAGATATATCACAGACTATTAGATATTATTTCAAGAGAATCGGCTGACACAACAACACACAGCTACATCTGAATTTGATGTTTCCGCATTTGAATCTTCACAACACATGCCGGTCTTGTGCGGATATTCTAGAATCTAGATTAATAAATCATGGCGTTTTTCTGCCTTGAGTTTTCAATTAACCCAGTTACATTAGTTATATATCTGTAATGTAAAGGGGCATTCTTTCTCATGTTTCCGTTCTGTCATATTACGCTAACACGTAAAGCAGAAATCAGGCGGGGTTAATTCATGCGTCAGAAACATGGCTGCTACCTGAACACAAGAACATGTGAAACTGAGACAACTACAACGTTTCCTGGTAAATAGTACAGTGATTAAATTCATCCGATGGAGAGAACATTCTGTAATTATTTTGGTGTTAATACGTGGATGTAGGTTATACAGGAAAAAGCATCTCGGCCAGTTTAGTTTCTTCACACAACTAAAGTAATAGTTAACATTCAATTTGAGACAATCTACAGCACTGTTATAAACAACGACGTTTACTATTTTATTCACTCTCTGTATAAAAACCAAATCCGCGTGCTTTTTTATTTTCAGAAACAAATATGGCCAAATCCAAAGCTAAAACTACGACTAGATTTCCAGTAAAGGTGGTTTCTGCAACACCCAATAAGACTGGCCGACGTAAAAAAAAACAACGAAAAGGGACTGGAGTAGGAGCTAAAACGAAGACTCATGTCCCAAACAAGCCCAATGTACATTCTCAATCCAACTCAGAAATTAAACCCGTAACTTGTTCTAAACCACGTGGCAACATGCGGTGTATTTTGTGCCTCAAGGATTTTTTAAAAAAGGTATACAGTATTGCAAAAAGCCTGTATTTGGGGTGCTTTATAATTCTGTTATTATGGATCATTGAAATAGCTAATAAATATGTCTTCATGTCATGTAGGAGGCACATGACCATTTCGAGAGTATGCTTCATCACAGAGAGCTGGAGAGCCTACTGGGCAGGTGAGATTCTGTTTGGAGCCCAAAAATGTTTACATGGCTTAGTTATTTAAGAACGATATTCAATATGTCTTGAAAGTCGGGAAGGATTCGTTGTGGGGAAAAAAATATTGGAAAGTATTTTTAAACTACACCGATGTTCCTCAGGGATTGCGTCCATTTTTGCCTGGTGTGTCAGGTCTTCGTCTTAGGTCTGGAGCAGTATGCCAGTCACATCACCACCCCTCAACATAAAGACAAAATGAAAAGGAGGAAATTTAAAAAAGTAATTTATCCAGATGATTCTCTCAGCGAAGATGTTTTACAGAAGCTCAAAATTAGAAACAAGCAGCTGAAGAAAGAAAGGTAAGGTCCGCTTTTTAAGTGTGTATTTATTAGTACAGATAATTAATTTAGAATTTAATTTAAAATCTCGAGACATTTAAGGCAGATCTTATGTTTTTAAATACCTCACTGATAGATAGTGTGTGATAAATAGTCACAATGTTGTACTGCTGTGAAGGGTGGAAATTCCATCAACGTGAAACTTTCTCATGATTTAATAATTGGAAGTGAACCACCTGCAATCAAACACAATACAAATGCTTTTTGTGTGGTCACAAATATTTAGCCTTCTTTTCAAGACTGGTGTCTGAGTAGTAAATAAACATACATTTTGCAAATTTAGCATGTGCTGGAACCCAATTGGTGCATGTGTGTAACATTTGTTAGAACGTATCATGTATGATACAAGGTCTGTTGTGCATGTTAACTTGTACTGTTGCTTATCCTTGTAATTAAAACAAAAATTAAAAAGAAAAGCTAGTCAAAATAAAATAATGTTGTGTCCCCTATTAATGTTCTGTACAGGGCAAAAGAAAAAAACAAGCTAAAGAAAAATCTGAAACAGTTAAATGGACCCAAGTCCCTCAAAGAAAATGCAGTACAACCAAAACCATGGAAGAAACCAAAAGCTTTAGCACAAACCTTAAACAAAGAAATTAGTCCAGATTGCCGTCTCCTTCCTGGTCTATCCACTGTACAGCTACACCTTGCAGGACGTCAATTGCAGTCTGGAAAACCATCAGGTGATGGGTTTCCGAGAGAGGCTCCCCCCTGTTTCTCTGCCCCAGCTTCTAATGCCGCTGGGCCTATAGGGAGTGCTGATGTTGGATTGTTGCTTTGTGAGATTAGAAAGGCTCTTGGGGAGATTGAGCCACGCAAAGGAGAACGTGCTGCTTGTTCTGAAGCTGAGGTCCAGGGGGAAGCTCCTGGTGCTGCACAACAGTCCACTTTGAGGAAACCAGCTCCAAAGAATGACTCGTACAAAGACAGACATTCTCCCTTCTGTTCTGCAACAGAAGTAGGCAAAACTCCCAGCTCTTACACCCTGCAGTCCCAGCACGTAAGCACATTAATCTCAAAACCTGCGTCAGGTAGGCAAAGCTCTGAGCACTCCACAACTAGGACTGAAAATATTGCTCTCAAAAAGGAACTCCCAGATGATGCAACATTGAGAACAGGTTGTGTTGTCTTCGAGTCAGATGGGCCGACCACCAAAGAACAGTCATCCCAAGGTATTGCAGTCCCTTTTATCCAACATTTGGATAAGACCCATGAGCCCAACTCGAATGTTGATCGTAGCTGCTATGATGTCAGTGAATTACGGAAGTTCAAGGTCAAGATGGAGACAGGGCCTAAGCCTTACGTTAGGAAGGAGAAGGTAAAATCCCCGAGGAAGGTGGAGCGTCAAGATATCACTGGATTGTCCAGGTAAGTGCTTTTATTTTAATGTTACTGTGGTTCTCATCATAGGTTTGCGTAATAAATAAAGAATTAAATACCCATACCTACTTTTGTTGGATTTAAATGTAACTATACTGTATAATATAATTTTGTAAGGTTTTCTGTATTGACTAGTGTTATAAATTGGACGAAGACTTGAATAGTGTTTTAAATTGGATGAGATCTCGACCAATGACCATGTGTAATTTTTGGATGACTTTTTGCTGCAGGTCTGGGATTGAGGTGTCTAACCATGAAGTCTTGACTCAAGAAGGAGATAACCCCTTGTCAGAGGGCTTCCAATGGGAGTTAGCCTTTCCAGACGGTCCCTCACCTGCACCCACCTCATTACACCAGGATGTAGCAGCTAACGTCTTGGCCACCAAGGGCAAAAACACTGCTACAGTCCACTGCACAGGTTTGCCAAGCATTGCAGTGCAGGACATAGGACCCGCTCAGGCTGGGGGCCCTGCACAAACAAAGATGGAAGCATATGCTGAGGGCCAGCAAGAGAATGTGAAACAGACAAAAAGGAAGCGCATATTGGTAAGAATCAGTATTAGTGCACATTTTTTCTCCTGCCCATGTTTTTCCTGACTGAAGACATGGTTCTCTTTTTCGTTTGACTTTGTCTAATTGGATTTATATTTTAATAAAAATGAAAAATAAATGATTTTTTTTCAGCAGAATGAAGAATCGCTGGTAATTTCTAGTGAAGGCCCTGACAGCAAAAAACAAAATGCAACAAAAGGTAATTGTAATGGTTTTTAGGAAACGCAGTGTTTGTTGTTTTTTGATGAAATTATAAATGATAAAATATGGTCAGATTCACTTCAGATACTGTTGCCATACTTCATAATTATCTGAACTGCTGATATTTAAAAGCTTGTTGTAGTTTTACAACATAGCAAGATTATCTAAGCAAAAAGTACTGTGAAAGATTGTCTATTGTTTTTACTGTTGAATGTGTCACCTTTTATATGTCTTATTTCTGGCTAAGAGTAAGTTGGTTGAGGAAATTATATTAGAGAGAACTATACACCTGCTAGTGCTGCGTAACGGCCCTCTCTGTTTCTTGAAACCCCTCTTGCGCTCCAGATCAGGTCCATGTAGACCACCTTTTGGCTGTCTCTTTAAAGGAGGAGGAGCTTTCCAGGTCCCTGCAGGAGGTGGACAACTTTCTTGTCCAGGCACGCAGCGCTCTCCAAGCTGCTTACACAGAGGTCCAGAGACTTCTTCTACTCAAGCAACAGGTGCTCACAAGACTGCCTACTTGAAGTTATTCCATATGTTGCTATTTTTGCTGTGATTCTATTCAGTGCAGCTTATTTGAATTGATCCATTTTCGGATGCTTCGTTCAGGTCTGTGCAGAAGTCAACAGTCTAAGAACCAAGCGTATTGAAATCCTGCAGGGTATGCAAGGTGAGGCTGCTGTAAAGACAAAACATGTTACCCTTTGTAAGCTCACTCAATGGATTGCAGTTGATAATAGTTACAACTTTGACATTTACCAAACACTGTTACTTTCAGGTGGGTTCTCTGCAACACTCAGTCTGGGAGAGAAAGATCGCACAGTGACGACCCCCATTGCCATGGTAAACTCACCAGTAACGTGTGAGCCTTCCACACATCAACACAACTCCTTAAAGAACAACCTCTCACCTCTGGTTGCTGCAGGTGCTTTGCTCATGCCAAGCATTGCCTCTCCAATGCCTCATTCCCAAGTTCAGCACACTTTTTCAAGGGGTCTCTCAGTCTCTCC
Organism: Galaxias rostratus; assembly: GCA_036024795.1. Lineage (NCBI taxonomy): Eukaryota > Metazoa > Chordata > Actinopteri > Galaxiiformes > Galaxiidae > Galaxias > Galaxias rostratus. The sequence goes on along the minus strand of JAVQJS010017016.1, from coordinate 3,337 downwards.
AGTCATCCTCCCTTCATTGCTTCCCAGCCAATCGGCCTTAGCCGCCACTGTTGCCTTACCTGCATTGGCATCCCACGGCATGCAATTGACAGAGGGCTCCATGTCAACAACCATAGCTGTCCCCGGGCCAAATGTGCCAAACCTAAACATTCCGAGGACGCGGAAAAAGACGAGTGAAAGCGAACAATCCAGTGACAGTGACTCTGAGGAAGTCCTGGAATGTGTCGGAGAGCTGCGATCTGCCCCGACCAAAGGCGGTGTTATCACTACATTTGCCCCTGACCAGGGCGCCAGTGGAGCCGAAAGTGACGGCTCCTTGGAAATGGTGGAGTTGACCCCAAGTTCCAGGGAGGTTGTTGCCGTTGATTCTGACAGCAGCAGTGACAGTGAAAGTGAAGATACTTCAAAGGATGAGCTCCCTGTTAGAAAGACTGCATTCCATACTTCTGTCCAGCGTGCATCCTCCCAGGATACAGTGTCTAAGAACAAAAGTTCCTCTAGTACCCAGACATCACTTGTCGAGCTAAAGGAAGACAACACAGAGAAGTGAGTAGACTTTAATACAATGTCCTCCAGCCTCCCAGTGCTGGAATGATAATGATATCTATTACTTTGTCATCTGTTCTCTATACAACATCTTCATCTATAATCTGCCCAATTCTACATTTCTTTATTTTAAGTATATTCAGGCAAGGTTGTCTCTTGTTCCCGAAGGATAATTGAGTTGCCGACTGTTACGGAAATTACTGAAGACGAGCTAGGGAGTTTTCAGGGCCACGCTGGCCCCATCCACGGCCTCCAGGTCCACGAAGGCATACTGTATACATGTTCCGGGGACAAAACTGCACGGGCATATAGCTTGAAGGTATGACCCCCCCCACCATGTCATTCACATCACTGAGCAAATGTGAGGAAGGCGACTCGTGTATGGTGGGAGTTTTTAAGCCTTTGTTAATGTCCTGTTTGTTGTTATGGTTTCAGAACAAGGAGTGCCAGGCGGTGTATGAGGGCCATACCAGCAAGGTGAACTGTTTGCTAGTGTCGTCTCTCCTTGGCCTGCCAGCCCAGCTGTACACTGGTTCCAGTGACCAGACCATTCGCCGCTACAGCATCAGGGTAGCAAGCATAGCATTTAACACAACTGCATGCAAAATAAATTTTGCTGTGCTTTCTTAGCTTTCCGTTTTGTTTACCCTTTGTTCTTTGTCTTTACCAGACGAACAAGTGCCTTGAGCAAATCTGTCTTCCGGAACGGGTGCTCTGCATGCACGCCAGCGGGCGTATTCTGTACGCGGGACTGGCCAATGGAATAGTGTTCCGCTTCGACCTCAGGGTGACCCGAGGGCTAGTTCTTTGACAAACCAATATCTCTCTTGTGATTTCAAGCCAAGGATATTGGTGAGGCAAGAGAAATCTCATTATTTTTGCTTGTCTGCCACAGACCAAGAAACAGCTGAACATCTTTGAGTGCCACGTGCCACGAGGAGTGAGCTGTTTGGGGACGTCCCAGGAGGGGGCACGGCGGCTCCTGCTGGTGGGCTCCTACGACAGCACCATCAGCGTGCGCGATGCCAAGAGCGGACTGTTGTTGCGCACCCTGCAGGGCCACACAAAGACTGTGCTGTGCATGAAGGTAATGACTGGGGTTGGCTTTTCAACCCCCCCCCCACCCCCCCTCCCTCGGGTCACGTGCGTTTTGTCTGAGGTCGCGGTCTCTCATGTTTTCAGGTGGTGAATGACCTTGTCTTCAGTGGTTCCAGTGACACATCGGTTCATGCCCACAACATCCATGTGAGCGCTGCTCTCAGTCCTTCTCCTGATTCATAATAATACCTTTATTGGACACTTCAACGCTCATTTACTTTAATGTGTTTTGGATTTTGTTTCACTTTAACCTTCCTGGTGATGTTTGTCTGCCTGTAGACTGGTGAATTGGTTCGTATCTATAAGGGCCATGGCCATGCAGTCACCTCCTTAGCCATATTGGGCAAGGTGATGGTGACCTCTTGTTTGGACAAGCTGGTGCGGGTTTACGAGCTACAGGTAGGCCTGCTTCTTCCACTTAATCAACCCGCGTCCAGTAGGTTCGTTGGGGAGGTACTAAGCACTCACCTTCTTTATTTTTCCCCAGTCTCACGACCGCCTGCAGGTATATGGGGGCCATAATGATATGGTGATGGGGATGGCCATCAACAATAGTGTGGTAAGAAAGGACACTGAACAGCTATTTGGCATTGATGAGACTCATTGAATAGGAAAAGGTTTTAACTTGAAAACTGCAATTGTTCTATAACAATGTTTCCTGTGTCTTAATGTATGTCCGCATCCATTCTTCAGATATATACTGGTTGTTATGACGGCAGCATTCAAGCAGTGAAACTCAACCTGATTAAAAACTATCGCTGCTGGGTAAGATGTGCACACAAACAGTAACGGAGATTAGATAAGACGGCTGCATTGTGCAATTAATCGTTTTGGTTATGTGAATTCACAGGGGTTGAAAGTATTCCTCTTCTCATTGGATTCAGAAAAAGAGCTGATGAAATATCAAATAAAGGTTTTGAGTATTTTTCCCTGTCTAATGTTTGTCTTCATATTCACCTGTCCAGTGGCATGGCTGCTCTCTGATATTTGGGATTGCGGAACACCTTCATCAGCACCTGCTCAGCCTCCACTGCAGCCCCACCCATCAGACCTTAAAGTGCCGCTGGAGGAACTGTGACGCCTTCTTTTCCAAACCAGGCACAATTCAATTAGTAAGATGCTTAACCTTTAAGTGTAATGTGACATATATTATTCAATCTGAACAAAAGTATCCATTCACTATCGTGTGACCCTTACACTAATGAAAAACAGGCTTTAAATGTAAACGATTCATGTTTAAAGGTCAGGAAATATAACATAATTTCTCAGTGCCATGTATCTGTGTTCTTTTATCAGGATTTGCCTGGACACATGAGGCACCATGTTGAGGCAGACAGTAGGATTGAGACTTAAAGGGCAGAAGAGGATTCTCTAATAGATGTAGATGAGGTTGGGCCCACCATTAACACATCAGAAACACACACAACAGAAACAGAAGGCCTACTTTGTTGGAACATTATTATGAAATAATAGTGAATCTGGAAGATTATGTACTAACATGAGAAGTTGATTGATTTGTGAATCTTTTGGAAAAAAGTGTTTATGGACCTTTAATCTGAGCAAATATATTGCATTGTTATAGCTACAGAGGTGACCTTATGTAACTGAAACCCCCCCCCAGGTATTTCAACTTCAGGTAGAGGTAAGCATGCTGAGAAGTTTACTCATGGCGATTCATTTGAATAAAAGAACG
>JAVQJS010017015.1:0-11407 GCA_036024795.1 Galaxias rostratus | reverse complement strand
GTAGACCAGTGTAAGTATCTGTAAATGTTGATGTGTGGCTGCTTTTGTGACATTAACCTCCAGGGGGTCACTGAGCTAGGAAGCCATCAGCTTTGCCTCGCAAATTCTGTAAATTGCCCCAGTAAGAAATCAATAGAGTGCATTAAGCCTCACATATCACAGGTATTCATCTACATTTCTCCCTCCCTCCTCCCTGCCATTTTTTGCTACTTTTCTACTCACTCTGCAATGAGCAGATACCCCTAATGCTCCCCACCATTGCCTTCTACTCTACCAATTTTGCCCGTAACTTAAACAGCCCAATGTAGCGCGACAACTCTTCATCATCATGCCAATAAAGTGAGCCCAAGTTATTACCATAATTATGACTTCTCTGCCTGACAAGATTTGACAGTGCTGGTCTGTACCTGACATGGGTTCTAATTCTTGGCTTGTGTATAAAGATAGTCTGTCTCTGAGGCAGAAGTTGCTGATAGTGTGTATCTTGGTCCTGGTCAGCCTGAGGGAGTGTGTACATGGTGGAGTGAAGAGTAATGAGCAAACTGCTACTCATAATAGAGATCACTCACAGCCTGTTTAATTGCACAACCTAAGCCAGGGGGCTTTGTTCTTTTGTTATATTACTTCATTAAGAGGTGTCAAAACACAATGTGCGTGTGCGTTAGTGTGCATGAACGTTTGTATTGATTTGATGGGCTCAGAGCGTTCGGGTCTACTATAACAAAGAACTCTAGATTGTCTTTGGAAAATATAAATTGCAAAGTGAGAACTATTACAATGTTTTAAACTGGAGCGATCTCATGGATGTCGTGTAATGTACACTACAGTCACTTTAACATACTTCTATAACCAATCAACAAGATCTCATCCTGTCAATTTGATTCGCAGGCTTCTTCTTAGGAATCCTTGTCTAATCCCTAAATCCGTAAAATGAGTTCTGAATGTATGCATCAGACCATTTCAGTGAGTTTCAAATACTCTACTGTTTTCTACAAACATGTTTTTTCAGTCATTTGAGTATTTATGTATTTTAAGGGATTTGTAACATTAACATTGCCGTTTCACTTGTATGCTTGAGCCTCATTACCATATATACGCCTCATTGCCCGGTTTCTTGGTGGGAATATGGTGTTTTTTTTTTTTTTGCTATTTCCCCGGGGAGTCTAAGCTCTAGCCTTGGCAGTTTTTTCTACAAAGGTCGCCTGCCTGCAGTGACAGAGCGTGTCCTTGTGTTTTTGATGTGTTTCCTGCCAGAGTGAGATGTGGACCTCATGGGGTGTCTGTGATTGTAACCACACTGCACTGAAATTTGATTTCAACGATGCTCTGTGTTTCCAGACAGCATGGGCTTAATTGAAGCATGTGACAATTTAATCAGAATGCTCTTCAGTGTCAGTTTGTGTCAGTGTGTGTTTGTGTCAGTGTGTGTGTGTGTGTGTGTGTGTGTGTGTGTGTGTGTGTTTGTGAATGTATTATTGTACAATGAATGTGTCAGCTGGCCTTTGGGTGATATTGTGTGTGTTTGTGTGTGTGTGTGTGTGTGTGTGTGTGTGTGTGTGTTTGTGTTAGTTATAGTTGTCATGTACAGTATCATTACCAAAGTGTGTTGTAGTATGTGTTGTTGTAGCAACACATGAAGAAATAAGGGGAGAATAGTTATCATTGATAGCATAACCGGTTAAACAATAAGGGACTCACACGACTGCTACTGCTGACCCTCTCTGTTTCCCTCCCTCTGCAGGTAGTCTACTGGCGTCTGGCTCCATAGACTGTGTGGAGGTGGAGCAGCGCTGCGTGAAGGACCAGGCCTGCAACGTAGTGTACAGGGTGCTGGAGTACTGTGTAGCAGAGGAGGCCGTTTCGCCCCTGGGCCCAGACTCCCGCAGGGAGTGCCTCGAGGCACAGAGCGCCCTGCAGCAGAACCGGCCCCTCCAGGTCTGCAAGTGTCAGCGTGGCTCACGCCGGGAAGACCACTGTCTCAGGGTCTACTGGACTGTCAGATTTGCAGGTGGGTTTCAGTTTTTGACCATGTCCCCTGTTTCTCATTTGATGTGTTAGTGTAGTATCAAACGTCTTGCTGTCTCCCGTTTAGCGTACGATGAGTATGAGGTGTCTCCGTATGAAGAACTGGAGCTTGAGTTAGTGAGGAGTATCGAGATGTCACGTATGGCCTCTATTATGGCAGGTACTATTCTGATTGCTTTAACAGTAATTCCATGACGGTTATGTTCGCATTTCTGATGTTCCCACTGAAGCCTTCCCATCGCCCTAATCCTCTCTGTCTATTTATGTATTTCCTGACTCCCCCAGCCTCAACGATCCCTGTGGATGGACAGAATCAGTGTCTGAAGGCCGCCCAGGACTGTGGCCTCTACGAGAAGTGTGGTTCTCTCCGGTCAGAGTATGTGGTGGCCTGCACTAAGCGGACGCCCGGCTCAGACGGCGGCTGTAACCGTCAGAAGTGTCACCGGGCACTGCGGCGCTTCCTAGAGCGTGTGCCAGAGGAGTACAGCTTTGCTTTGCTCTTCTGCCCCTGTTCTGATCTGCTGTGTGGGGAGCGTCGGCGGAAGACTATTGTCCCGTCATGTTCCTATGAGGAAAACATTCGAGGCGAGGAGAGAGTGGGCAAACCCAACTGCCTCAGTCTACAGATGTACTGTGGCAGGGATGAGCTATGTAGGTGAGTGGGTTGAGGGTTGTGGGTTAACAGAAATGTCTTTACCGAGACTTGCAGCCATGTTGTTTAACTGTTCAGGTAAAAACATATGTAGTTACAGAGAGAAGGTTGGATAGAAATAAATGCAGTTTAGTCACATTATGTATTGCATGCACTTATTTTATATCATTCATCATTCATATTTGTGATCGCTGAAAAAGAAGTAAATACACAAATACACCTTTTCTTTCTGCGTTTTAGTTCTGATTGGGTTTGCAGTTGCTGCAAGGACCTGAATCCAAACACATAATTACTAAAACCCAATCTGCAAAGGTCCAGTGCCAAAAGTGATGCCGGATTTACACAATATTTATTTTCTCTCCTTGTCTGTTCACATGTTATGTTTGTATTTGTGCGTGTGTGTGTGTGTGTGTGTGTGTGTGTGTGTGTGTGTGTGTGCGCACGTGTGCCTGCGTGTGTGTGTGTGTGTCTGTATTTGTGTGTTTGTGTGTGGATTTGTCAGATCGCGGCTCGCTGATTTTCAGCACAACTGCCAGCCATCCTCTCATTCTCCCTCTGGCTGTATGAGAGACAGTGGGGCCGTCTGCCTCAAGGCCTACACTGGACTTATAGGTGAGTTGGAAAGAGAATGTGAAATATTTTTGGGGTAGGAGAAAAGAAGAAAAGAAAGATTAACACTGAGAGAACCGCTAGGCAAAGAGATGAATCAATCACACAGGCAGCTTCACCAGACCGTCTTCATGAGATATTAAGTTCTACTTGTCTATGGTTGCCTCTTTGCAATATTCAATAGCATATCCGTGCTTTAAAGCTATTGCAGCCAGACATTTACATGGTACATTTTTAGACCACCGTCAGAATACAACTAAGATCTCGGGTGCTACACAAATTTTTTGCCAAAAAGTCTTTACTTAAACTTGCCAATTGTATGGGTGGAATGAGTAGTAGTGAATTTGCTTGACTATAATGCTGTTTCATTGATCTTAACTAGGCACCATCATGACCCCAAACTATGTGAGCAACAGCACCATGGAAGTGTCCCAGTGGTGCAACTGTGAGGGCAGTGGGAACCGTTGGAACGACTGCCTGCGCATCCTGCACATGTTCAGCAGAAACGTCTGTCTGCGTGAGTAGGGCATACCCAAGTAACCGAGTAAAAAGGTTACAAAATTCACACCTACAGAAAAGCAAAGATGTGACGTGGATGTCGGGCGATGATGCTCTCACAAGTGGCATGAAGCCAAAACCATTATAGTTTGCTTATCGTTGTTTACCACCAGGTATTTGGAATTACTAGCTGTGAGAGAAGTAATTACCTTTTCCTAATGGTTCAATGCTCAATGACTTTGATGTATTACCCAGCCAAATGGTGATAGTTGATTTTTTATTGCGCGGTGTGTTATGATGAGCATGATAATTATTTGAACATCGTTTCTGATTGTTAAAGCTGTGTGATTTCAGGCAATGCCATCAGCTCCATGGGCAGCTCCTCCCCTCGTCCAGTGGAGAGCACGCCTCTGCCAGTCCCTCGCCCTTCTCCACAAATCATCCCAGAGAAGGTCCACGTCAGTGTTAAGACTATCACTCTACCTGAACTCAACAGTGTAAGTGTCTTCCACATGCACATGTTGCTGTGCGTTTACCAATGAAAGAGTTGTTTACGATTACTGTATGACACATCACAGTAAAACCCTTCATTCACTCACTGGGTCACAAGTAAGTACCCAGGGAAAAAGCTGGATGTCATGAGCTTCAAAATAGATTCCAAAAAGCCCCAACTCAAAGTAAAAAACCTTTGATACACTGCTTAGACAGCCGAGTCAACACAAAGCGAAGTCAGGCTAGTCACAGTAGATATATTTCCTAGGTGCTGGAGCACAAGCCAGCATCTCCTTCTAACGTAGGTCTCTCTATGCCTTTCGTCCCTTCTCTGTCTGTGACTCTGTCTCTAAACACCCCCACCACTCCAACCCGCCTTTTCCCCTATCTCACCGTGGGTGAGGATTAGCCGGAGGTGTTTGCAGGAGAGCATCAATCCCCTTGTGTTAATATTCATTTATTCACACCCATCTGTCTCATATCCCTCGTTCTCTCGCCATCCTAATCCCTCTCATTCTTTTTCTCCTCTCTTCCTGTACAATCCTTTATACCCCCCGGTCCCTCCCTCTCTCCTCTCTCAACCTCTAAGCCTTCTCCTGCTCTTAAGTTTGGTGCCGAGCTACCCCACCAATGGTGGGAGTGCATTGTAATGTCAGCACATGAACACCCTTAGCCGCACACTTCAGTACTTCCTTTTTGACTATTTATCTCCACTCTTCCTTTTCCTCTCAGATGCAGTACAGTGAGGAGGAAGACGAAGAGGAGGAAGAAGAGAAGAGCCAGGAATTCAATGTTATCCCCCCGTACTCTGATAAGGATTCTAGTGTGGATTCGGTTGCCAGAGGGAGCCATAGGGGAGCGGCCAGCTGCAAGGCACCCATTCCGGCACTGCTCCTACTGATGCCCACAGGGATACTGGCCTGGGGGTGTCAGGGTTAGCATAGCACCCATTCCATCCTTCACCGGCCCCCATAGTCAGCTAGCACGTTCACCTCCATCAAGACAGTATAAAACAATGGATTAAGGATTTGAGGAGAACAGTGGACCAAGAAGAAACGGACGTACTGATCGCACTCCAGGATTCATCACTTGCTTTATTTTTCATGGTATTTCTATGATAGCGATCCCAGCTTTGCTCCCGATGCGCGCAGTGAGCAGGCAAGGTGCTGAACTTTAGCAGACACATCTGTCGATGGAGGAATTAATAAGGGGCGTCTGGGTGAATTGATCTATCTGCTTAGAATGTGCTTCAGGTTGAAGCCCTCCAGCCGTATTCAAGCAACAGAAGATGAGCATCGAACCTCCAAGGCCAGTTTCAACGTGCTATGAAAAAACAGACAAGTTCGTTTTTATCACCACATTAGCCTTGGGTCTAAAGCCATGGGCTTGTTTAATACCTTTCTGCTTTATTGTGATTAACCTTTTTTTTGTATCCACCCAACTGAAAAATGAAATAATCCTTTTGAAATCTGATATTATTGAAGCAAGTCAAAAGCATTTATTTTTCCTGAGGTACCCGTCCTTTTAAAAGCAGTGCAAACCACATTTGTATTACAAGGTACCAATGACAGAGGAATGAGATGAAGTGCTGCCAAACAGGCTGGATAGATTTGAACTGCTTGGGCTCTCCTTATCTCCCCTCTCACTCATTATCTCCCCCTCCCTCGTTTGTGATCTTTATGCCTCCACACACCAGATGCCACTAACACTACATATTCCTCTCCTGTTTTTTTTCAACACCGGTTATATTATTCTCAGACTGGTGTGCGTGTTTCAGTTCCATCACTGGCACAATCTATGAGACAAAAACATGGTAATGAGAACTTGGGGCATTCAAGAAACAAGGTTGGAAATAAAAGCTATCTTCAGATGGCTGCGCATGCAGGTGTTGGACCAGACTGATGTTGGACTCAGGGGAGAGAGAAGCCAATTTTCGTCTGTCCGAGGATCACGACTGCTTTTCTATCCCAAGGTGTTATAGTTTGGAAGACACAGTATCACATCCTTACTTGGTTGGAAAGGCGTGGGGAGGTTTCAGGAGAAATGTGAGGAGTTACAGACAGGAAGATGAAGAAGCCAACCCCAAAGCCTCTGGCTTGCTCTGCTCATTGAGCAGCACATTAAGTCCTTTCTCCTGCGTGTTAAATCTTTTGCTGATGTTAATACTTTTTTATTGCATTGCTCTTTTTTTGTGTTCCCTTGCAAAATGCAGTTCCGGTTGCAAGGGATAGATAAGTGGTCAGAAGTGCAGCATACATCAATGAACATAGTGAGTGTGTCTCGAATGTATTCTTTAAAAAATCAAAGTATGTAGACAGTGATCCTGCATCAAGCTCCAAATCACACATACCGTGAATAAACAAACAATTACTGAATATCAGCTTCACAAATCATTGTACGTTCTGTTCCTTTGAACAAAAGGTGTTTGGTTGAAAGGACTGGCTCCAGGGAGACAATTACTATGTGTTAATTAAGCAGTCAAGATGGCATTAGTGCAGTCTAACACCCTGTCCAATCTGGACATTGAAGTTCATTATAAGTTTTTAATAGCCACCAGGGTTTCCAACTGTCTGGCATTAGAATTCTATGCCACTCACCCTGAAGTGATTGACTGCGCAAGGAACAACGTTTGCGGCACCACTGCTTGTTTATACACAATAAACACCCTAAATAAATATGAGCATCAGTCACATAAGTAATCTACATGGGGTATGGGGTGAGGCAATCTTATATTTATCACGTTTGTTGTGTTTGTTCAGCTGCATTCTCTGACGTCTTGCCCCTGTCCAAATGCTTTTATGGATTTCCAAAGGCTCTTGCTGGTTCTGTGTTATAGTTAGTTCTTGAGCTGACATTCTTTTTCCGTCTTAAAATACAGCTATGGATAAAAGGAAAGGTTGGAAGCAAAGGCAGGAAAGTGATCCACTGAGGGGGGTTGTAAAAAAGTGTGGGTGACAGACATCAAGAGTGGCATAAAGAGAAGGAGACAGAACCAGAATAAGTGAAAGATTGAGAAGAGTTGAGAGAATGCACAGAGGGTGTAGAAGTGTTCCTGGGGCTCTCGCTAGCATTAGTGTTTTATTCAGCCCTCTCAGACTTACTTTCATGCTGTTACGCTGTATTACTCCTGTGCTTTAATGTTCCAAGCAGTGTAAGTGTGTGTGAGTGTGTGTGTGTGTGTGTGTGTGTGTGTGTGTGTGTGTGTGTGTGTGTGTGGCTGCACGTTCACCTTAGTTTGACCTTAAAGACAACAGCACTCTTCAATACTGTACATTCCCCACATTGTCCCCATTTCTGTCTTGCGAGACTCTATCCATCACTGACTTCATGGTATTCATAGTAACCATTGACCACGCTGTAGCTTTTATATGTTCTGAGTACATTACATGATCGGTCTCAATACCATGAAGACTGACAACTGTTCTCTCACACGCTGTACGCTGCTTTAAATGTATATACAGGATGTACAGATTATTGTAAATCTGTTTGTCATTTTGTCTCTTTGTAATGGTGTGAAAATGTTTTGATGCTGTCAGACTTCTTTATCTTGCTATCTTCAATATTACTGTATGACAAGTGCATTTACTTGTAAGTGCATTGCTTGACCTTGATATTCATGTTGATGGACATTCTTCATTCTTGAACTCATTAATTATTGCTCATCTGAAACAAACTGCTCATTTAGACTGGCAATGCCACCAAGTCCTGCTCGGTGCTGTGAAATGGGATTAACTGTCTGAATCATGCCACTTCTGAGAGATAGAGCCTGAAACACCCAGTGGATATTGTGTCTGGAAGGCCACTCTAGAGAGAGAGAGATCCTCAAAGGCCCGCTGGTTGTCAATGCCAGAGTCGTTGCCTACGACACTCTAAGCTACTTCAGAGACAATCATAATAGTCTAATAAGTGACTGATTTAAACATGAATACTCAATTAAATAGACCTTCCAAAGGGAGAAGAAAAAGGACATTCAGGAATCACGGTGTCCTTAGTGCCACATTGCAATTGGACATTCAAAATGATTTTTAATTTTTGAGTTTTTTAATTATTCTGCCAGCATAAGAAATGGTCCCATTTTGCTGCTGCTTCTAACACCCAATGGCCCCATAAAGACATACACCTGTGTCAAAAATAAAAAAGGTCCTCCAAAACATCATCTCAACATACTTGATGCTGTCTGTTTGAACTGTATGTAATTCACCTACTGGTTTTGAGAGAATTTACAATGGTGTGAGAAAAAGACTGCATACATAATAAAAGCATTAAGCAGAATGTATGTTTTCTTTGTGTCTTTCATACAATGCTTTTTTGGTCATCGGTTGGTTGCCTTTTTTCACACATTTGAGGTATCGCATGAGAAAATGGAATCAGAAGATTTACTCTTTCATCTCAGGTCAGTCTTTTATGGTGGCACGTGTGTTGCATTGTAAGAGACCTCGGCCTGTGGGCAAAAGGGCTCCTTAGGACCTGAATGAATAACCTCCTAGTGAGCCTTGAATTAGGCTCACTCCTGCTCTCTGGTCTGGATATAATGCAGAGCAGGGGGATTTTTAATTCAACGGTTCAGTCAGCACCTCTTATCACTGCCCATTTTTTTTGTATCACCAGCGCCATGGCGAGCCACCGTGATTTACCCTGTGAAAGTGCTTGATAAGTACTTATCATGGTAATTTGCTGAACAGGGGGGCCTCTTCACCTGGGATCTCTCTCCTCCCGCTCTTCAGTGAGCTGACTCACCCTCGCTGTCCTCCACCTGTCACTGTGTGCACAGACTGTAGCTTCTGATTCCTACATGCACAGCTCTCGGGGGAATCCGTCTTCTCTTTTGACTGCTTTGAAGGATGAGGCATGTGAAGAAAGCTCCAGAGGACAGAAACCTTTTAAGCCCTTAGTAGCTGTGTGTAATGGTTTACGTTTGATCAAGCCTTCCGTTTGTGATCTTTGAACACATTTTCATGTTCCTTTATGTATTCTATAGCAGAATTATATGTCATACCAAATGAAGCAAAATATTGTCTGCACAGCATAATTACAATGTGGGCAAGATTGCCTATTAGTTATTATATTTTATTTGTGTTTATGTTAATGATGTCTAAAAAGATGTCATTAATAAGATGAATTCAGTTTTTCGGGAAGGCTAATGCTAGGTGGCCGGCTGGTCCAATAGAATCTGCCTTATTTTATTTATCATTATTCCCCCAAATATCCTACTTCTCTTCCTACTTCTAACTTACCGATTAAAAATCACCACATTTGACACACATGCCCAGGTCCTCTTAAAACTATAACCCATGCCCTGCCATCTCATTGTTCCGATTGGTGACACTGAAGCAGCAGTTTTCAGTTCCAGATGTTAAAAAAAAATCATTCAAAATGGACCATTAGGGTTACAGCTCTGAAAATGTCAGAACCTGTCCCTCACAGTGACATTAGATGTCCATATGCTGGCACCCTTTACAAATTATGAAGTCCATCCCTCAGCTTTTTGCAAAACCTTCAAGTCTACTCAAAGTGTTTATGTAAGTCCAAAACCATAAATTCAAATCAATATAAAGTTTCAGGATATCATCCTCCGATGCTTTAAAACTCAAAAAATCTAAATGTATTACAGTAAACTATACTGTACATTAACTGTCACATCTCCCTGTTTCATTAAACAAGCAACATAAAAAAAAGTAAAAATGCAAAGACCAATGTCACAAAGCACTTAATGTTTCAGAACATAGTTTAGTTTAGTTGTTTTCTGGGTGGATTTGACACTTTGACAAGACCTCCAAGACCGTATAACCAAATGACACCACAATTGCTTTATGCCATCCTCAGATGGTCAGGTTTTAATACAAAGCCAAGCGTGTTTGGTACATTAGTCAAACTCACAGTGCTTAAAAAGTTATAACTGTAAACAGAACAGTACATTAAAAAATGTAACTGCTTCAAAATAAAACCAATTGATATTATCCATCCATCCATTAGCAGTACCGCTCATTCTATGCAGGGTCCCGGGGGGGCTGGAGCCTATCCTAGCCGACTTCGGGCGAAAGGCGGGGAACACCCTGGACAGATTGCCAGTGCATCGCAGGGCTAACACATAGACATAAAAGAACTCACACACACACATTCACACCTATGGGCAATTTAGAGTCACCAGTGAACCTACATGTTTTTGGACTGTGGGAGGAAACCGGAGTACCCTGTGGAAACCCATGCCAACATGGGGAGAACATGCAAACTGCACACAGAAAGGCCCTCAGGTGGGGATTGACACCAGGACCTTCTTACAAGAAGTAAGAACTAAGTTCAAATTAACTTAAAATCGCTGTATATCATCCTCAGATCGTCAACTTTACACACAAGCACTTTACGAGCTTGGCGATACAGTCATAACTGAGCTTACACTGCACCATGATGAATTTCTTTAAGTTATTAAGCAGAGGTAGCAAGTATTAGTGCATTAAGTCATATTATTTTTAACTTGTTAAAGCTATTTGTTTGTACTCCACAACAAGGCTAGTTTCTTTTCCCCAACATAGCAGTGCACAAGCGAGACTATTGTTACGTCTTATCGAGTAACCTCGTTCAAACATTGACACACTGTCTTTGCTATTACCAAAAGACTCAAAGCAACATGGCAAGGTGCTACAATGTGACTTTTCCTGTGTGGGATGAGAGCAATGGCATGTTACTTTGTAAGTGTGCATCATTTATTAACGATTATGGGATGAAGCGTCAGGTTGACAGTGCAAACCGCATATTTGTCACATCAGACAAACAGAGATTTATATGTTCTTGGATTTGTTCCTAGCTGGAATAAAAAAATATTTTGGAGCTGAGGGTCACCCTTGTGCAAGGCAGGCACCTTTATACTTGAAGAAACATAATGTAATGTAACGTCGGGTGAAACTCCCTGCATGCCGGGTGTGTGACTCTTTATATTGTTAACAGCGTTCTTAATGTTACCTTGTTATCATGTTTATGCTTCCTTGTTTTGTTTTTATTGTGTTTATGTAAAGAGTTATGAAGTGCTAAAACGCAGATATCAGATTGTGCTTTAGATGTGACATTGTGGCTGTGTACGCTGTGTCTGAATAAGGCCAGAGCATTTCTCGTCAATACCGAATGTGTGTTGTGAAA
>JAVQJS010016993.1:0-18808 GCA_036024795.1 Galaxias rostratus | reverse complement strand
CTCTTTCTCTCTCTCTCTCTTCTCTCTCTCTCTCTCTCTCTCTCTCTCTCTCTCTCTCTCTTTCTCTCACACACACACACACACGTGCGCACACTCTCTCTCTCTGTACTGTCTTTTACATTCCCATTTAAATTGTGTCCTTTAACAGGATTCTATTTATTACATTATTAAAAGACCAGCCGAGTAGAAATATGTCCAAAAAGAAATAGTATTACTGCTTGTGTAAAGCAAAATGGTAGTCTAGGGGGTTTCCACCTGCCCCCACCTGTTATCCAGGGTCATAGAAGAAGGAGAAAAAAACATTCAAGTTGATTGGAAGAAATCCAGGACACACTCAGTTACGACATCTATAGTTTCATGCATTACATCCAGAAAGAAGAGCGAGCTGCACTATATGACTAAAAACTTGGCTACACTCGTTTCTCCCTTGAATTGACACCAAACTGAACTTTTATCTATAAAATAAAGTTCATTCATTGAACTCAAAAAAACACGGTTAACTATTATTTTCAATGAATCGATGTGTCATTCATACACATAAAATACATTAGAATACTGTAACAGGCCCTTCGTTTGGAGCATTTTCCAACTCTTATTTACACAAATGATTTAGTTCAAGTCATGCCTGAAAGCATAAGTCTTGGAATATCATTTAGTTTTATATAATAAATAACAAATATCTTAAACCTCATGCCAATTGAACCTAAAATTAGATGTGACGTTTCCCTGTGTAATAGGAGAGTCTGTTGCCTATTAACATCCCAAAACTTTTAGACCATGCAAATTCCACAGTATAAATAACCGGGGAGAGATAGCCAACGAGGGGGAAAGGAGAGAGAGAGATAGAAAGAGGGGCGAGAGAGAGAGCACTGGGGCATTAGCATTGAGTGATAGGACAGCTGTAGGCTAGGTGGTCAGTCTGCAAACTCAAGCTCCATGAGAGCTTGCTTACATCACCTATACTGAACAGTCTGTTAATACAGTATATCAAACATTTTCAAATTTTAAAATGCATTTATGTAAAGCCTGAACAACAATGCACTACTACCCAATATCTAAAGTATTGTAACTGTATTGATGAAAAATATACAGTATACAGTACATTAATAGTAATAGTTTAATCTAATAAATAATCTTTTAATATAAATGACTATCAAGTACGTTTTGTGTATATAGCACATTGTAGTAATAAAAATGAAGTAGGCAATCAATGTTTTTGTCCCAGAACCATAATCCATTTAAAACTAAAAACCTATTTGCAAAAAATCTTAGTTTAAGGGTATTGTTCCATCTGCCTATCTGCTCGCTGCTTTCAAAATTATGTCTGAAGAAAATATATTCCTGCGTTTTCTTTTTGAGGATAGTTATGTGGCTAAGCTCACATTGTTTCCTCATAAACAATCTGATATCCAACAATCTTTTTTGGTTTTATTTTTCTGTGATGGAAACCTGGCTGGCATACGGTCCAGGGTGTGCCCTACCTCTTGCCCTATGTTGGCTGGGATAGGCTCCAGCCCACCTGTGACCCTTCATAGGATCAGCGGTATAGCTAATGGATCAATGGATTGGTTATATTTTTCCAAACAATTTAGTAATTTTTTGCTGTTTTATAAAAAAATATTATCCTCAGCCTAAAAAAGAGAAACTAAAAATGATCTAAATTGATTTGTACCTGCAATCCACTAGTCAAACCCTAGTTAGTCCAGATATTTTGCCTTCCATTAATAGTCTTATGTTGGTTGTTATTTTAATCACCGTCGAGTCAATTCGATCATTAAAAGTTGTTAAGAGATTTCAAAAGATTTAGAAAGAGTAAGAACAGACAGTACATAGAGAATACGTATAGCTGTACCACGTACTATGACATTCCCAATTGAAAAAATTGAGAAATGGACCAACGAAATCTACACACACAGGCTTGGCTGTGGGAGGCTACCAAGCAGGAAATGGTCATTCAATTTACCTTCGCCAAGGTCCAGAACGGCCAGCACAGCGCTGCTCCTGACCTCCCCCAGGTGGTTGTTGGCAATACATGTGTAAAGGCCAGCATCGCTAGGCTTACAGTCCCGGATCCAGAGGCCTCCATACTCCTGGTTATCCATGTTGAGGATGTCATCGTTGTGGTACCAGTACAAAGAAGGCTGGGGATCCCCCGCTACTGTGACTTTGAGACGGATATCACACCCTGTGCCCACAGCAGCGTTTCTCATTTTCCGCACAAAGACAGGAGGAGATGGCATGGGATAGCCTAGACCTCCGGGGTCGGGGTTTGCCTGGTCTGGGTTGGCTTTAGAACGCTTTGGAGGGATTATGGGGCTTGGGGGTGCTGCCCTTCGCACCCCTTCATCTGCACCCTTATTCAGGGTCACCTGAACTTCAGCCTTTCTCATTGCTGAACTAATTAAGTGGGCTCTTTTGTAGTACTTTTACAACTTGAAGAGTGTATCCAGGAAATGGTTTAACGCTTGATCCTTGATTGCTAAACTGTTCCCCAAAAAGAGTTTAACATGCGTAAGGGACATTGGTGTGCATATATTAAAACTGTTTAGACTTCGTCAGCAGTATTCTTGTCTACGTTGTCAGATACATTAATACTGTTAAATAATACTACATGAGAGGTCCATATTAAGGCTTGATATTGAATTTCTCTGAATATTCTTGTGCCAATAGTAAAAAGAAAATGGTTTACAAAATTAGAGTACAGTTTACTATTTTTTAGATCAACTACTTTTACCTTCCAAGTGTTTGAACAACAAAGTTCTGCCAATGTCATGGCCCCTGCAGTCCAGCATGAAAGGGAAAATAGGCCGTCTATAAGCTAGCAATGAAGCAGGTAGAGTCCATGTACTCCCCTTGCCTGGTGGTATTTTTAGGGCAAGACCCAATAGATCATGTTGCATTAGCAGCTCCCTTGCCTGCTGAAATCTGCCCTCTTCTCCCCACCGTTGTGTCACTTCTCCCTCCGGTATGCTTGTCTCTTAGTTTTGGACAGAAAAAGATTCACGTCTCCAAACCACTTCTTCTTGCTCTTCACTTGCTTAGATTTTGAGGTGGTGCAGACAAACGCTCCCAAACGCTCACGTTGAACATTGCCTCCTCTTGTCCCATGAGCTAAGCTTCCTCAATCATGATCTCCCCACACACCCGCCAGCCAAGTCCCCTGGATGAAATGACAGCAACAGGCTAGCAATCCCTGACAGCTGCAGGCTGCAATGTCTGCCTAGTCACCCTTTAGCTCCAACCCCCCCATGTAATTTTAAGCCCACCCTCACAGACTATGTGTAGGGACAGGGGTGCCACAGGGAGAGTTGAAATACAGAAGAACACATGATATATTCCAAGTCAGTAGAAATTATGGTGTGCAGTGTTTAAAATATTCAGCTTTTTCATTATTTTTAATAATAATAATATTAATAATAATAACACATTTTAAATAATACAGTGCTTTTATAACACCCAAAGTATCTCCACAGCATCAACATTGACATCATGACAAATAAACAATTAGACAAAAATAGTATAACAGACAGGCAGCATAACAGTTCTACCTATAAGTAAGCAAATGGATAGTATCAGTAAAAGAAAGGCACCAGATTCCAAACAGTGTTAACTAGGGTATACTGGGTGAAAAGAAGGTTAATAGCAATTTGGAATTCCGAATTAGAGAAAGTTCCATAATTTTTGCTGCCCTAGAAAATGTACGTTCCCCAAAATACAATAACAATACAAATACAATGTACAATGACAATAAAATTGAATCTAAAAAAACTTTAATTTTGCTTGTGGAATAATCAGTTGCTTATCTACAGAAGAATGTTGTGTCCGGGTAGGATTGTAAGGTTAAAGCAGTTCAATGACGTAGGACAAATTAGGTAAAATTCTGTAGGTGAGGAGAGGGATTTTGTTGGTGATGTGTTGGCGCTCTGGAAGCCAGTGAAGATTATGTACTAAGACAATTTTGAATGGGTGAGAAGACGAGAAGAAATGTTTTGAACCAGTTGGAGTTTATAGTGGGAGGTTGTGCTGATGCCCAAAAGAAATTAGTAGTAATCAAGACGAGAGAATATGAATGAGAAAATCAGTTAAGGAATCTAGGAAAGGAATGGTTGTATTTTAGCAATGTCTCTATGATGGAAGACAGCAAATTTAGAGGAGTTCCATTTCATTGCTGTTCAGTTTGTGATAGTTTTCCTGCATCCAGTGGTTGATCGTAGATAAGAAGTGTTCAATACAGGCAAGTGGAAGATTATCGAGTGAAGTTGTGCTGATGTAGATCTGTGTGTCATCAGCATAACAGAGGAAATAACTATTGTGTTAGATAAAGAAGTGACAGGGATTCATTAAGCATCTCAGAGTAAGAATGTCGTTCTAACGTGGTCTATATAAAAAAGTCCTGACAGCACTATTGGCTCTTAAAAGCTTGCCCCTTAAATGTTGCCTTCTAGGCTAGGCGGTTAACATCTGAAAAAGAAATAAATATGGATGCAGTGCAGCTGCCCAATATTTCCTGATATTTTGCTGCTAGATTTAAGGGACTATCTCTTTGAATAGTGAAAAGTGAATACAGATCTTAGGTCAAAGGCTTTAGTGAAACCAAAAACAAAGCAGAATAACAAATTGCATTATAGGAGCTGGTGACTTTAATGAAGTTAACATACCGTATTAAATATTTAGTTATAACCAATTATTTATCAATCACTAATGATGCAATATAACTAATTGTGAGGATAATACAAAATAATATTTTATTACTAAGACAGAAAATAAGTAAATAAAACAACAACAAAAAACTAGCTCCATCCATACATTTTTCAAACTTATTTTCCCTCTGACCACAGTATAAAGGTGTTGAGTAAATGGGACGTTTTTAAACTTTCACCACGCTTCAGAGTAGAACAGACACAATTACAACATTTTATCTATTTATTTAAATTTTTTGCATTGAAACTTTTTCCACTTAACACATTTTACTTGCTATTTACTCTGCATCATATATTCTCACTCAATTAGCAATTTGTAAATATGTAAAAAAAAGATGAACAAAAAACGATGCATTGTTACAATGCAATATGGAAACATTGAAATTCCTTGCTGAAATAAATTGTATTTAGTGACATACCAAGTAATTGCTATATACAATATTAAAGTGTATGTAAATACTAGATTTTTTAAAATTGGAACAGAAATGTTGTATTTGTGTTGATAACAAGAATAGGCTATTCTCATAGCCTAGTTCATTACAACCATTCCATTATCAGCAGCTGCAATAAAGCTGTATAGTTCTATATTGTTACTTAAGGTATTGTCTATAAACTATTGCCAATTGCTTCTAAAAAAGGAATTCAGAATCAGTCAAATTTGAAATATTTAAATCTCAATAAAATGCCATATTGGCAAAAGCAATACTGTTTTAACATGTTCAACCACTATCTTACAGAATCTACACAGCTGTCTATTACAAAAATAACAGATCATTTTAAAATGTAAAATTAATCTCTTGCTGTACTTTTACAATACTTTACAGTTTACACATTAAATTGTTGGTTGCTTCAGCAATGACGCAGCTTTATATTCGATATTGGAATGCGTCTGGTTTTCGAGATTTTTCTGACTTCCTTTCATCATCTTGTGCCACACACTCACAAACACATGCGTGTGCACACACAAAAAAAAAATCCCCACCAGCCAACAAGGTCCTGTGGCGTCTTGCTTTGTGTTGTCCACTTGTTACATAAGGGTAGACGTGATCTCTGACGAAATTGAAGACCTGCTCATCTTGCTCACTGACACTCTCTCCATTATACCCTTCTTCCTAAGGATTTGGGTCAATCTTTGCCTAAATTTCTTCCCAACAAAAGCATACAAAACCGGGTTGACACAGCTGTGAAGCAGGCCCAGACTCTGGGTGACAAATACTGCCTTATCTACGTTATATCTTGCCTGGCACCCATAAACCACCACATTCGCCCGGAAAAGGGTATCTACTATTACAGCCAAGTGGTAGGGCGTCCAGCAGAACAGAAAAGCCACCACTACAGCCACAATCACTCTCATTGCTCGTTGTCGCTGGAACCCCCCTCGGGTGCGGAGAAGGCGCTCGATTGTCACCCCATAACAGATTATCATGATTGCTAAGGGTATCAGAAATCCTAAAGTATGCCTGAGACCCCTTGTAGCCAATCTCCATTCGTGTGCGCTGTTTTCTGCAAAGAGCTCAGCACACACTGTGTGGTTTGTATTAGATAATACAAAGGCAGAGTTGTAAAGGCTGGGCAATGACAAAAGACCTCCAGCAAACCACACAACAGTGCAAACTGCCCAGCTGAGACGCCGACGGCTAGCCGCCCGTGCCTCCATGGCCCGCACAATCACCAGGTAGCGGTCCACGCTAATGCAAGCTAGGAACAGGATGCTTGAATAGAAGCTCAAATTCTGCAAGATGCAGATGACTTTGCACATAGCATCTCCAAACAGCCAGCCAATGGAGACGGAGGTGGCCCAGAAGGGCAGAGTGAGGGCCAGCAGGATGTCTGCTACGGCCAGGTGGAGAAGGTAGAGGTCAGAGGGAGACAGGGCCTGCCTACTAGAGCCTATAACAAGCCCCACTACAAGGTTCCCAGGTATGGCAAGCAGGAAAATTACACCATACAACACAACTACTGGCAGATTCTGTGAGATGGGGGAAGTTGGACATAAGAAGGTCTTTGGGTCTACCTCGAAAACGGTCTCGTTGGAGTAAGTGTAGTTAAGATCGTTATAGAGTTTTTCAATATCTTCAAAGAAATAGTTGGACATGTTTGGGTCTGAAACAAAGACATAGAATGTTTTACAATACTATGCAATGGTAATACATTTGAATATTTGAGAGTGAAACACCATAAAATGTTTCCTTTTCCTATTAAACCTGTCAACAATGTCTATGAGAAAGTAATTGTTTGCATAACTTATGGTACCCACTATTTTCAAAAGAATTACAGAAATGTATTAAATAGCCGCTTTGGGTAATATCTTACCAGTCATTGTGACTTCTTGCTTCTGTGTTGAAGTGGAACAGCTGTCTGTCAGTAAAAGAGAAGATGTCTCTAATCCACTCCCCTTTGCAAATCAACCCACACCTCGCTGTTTGACCAATTAGAACTGGGGTCTCAGTGACCACCATTTCCCTTTTCTTTGTCTTTAAAATAAAAGGTTTTCAGTGTTAGTTAATGAAAACAAATTCCTATAATCAAATTATAAAGAAAATATTTTAACTTTTCAAAGGACAGCATAGACGTTAGAAGAAAAAAAATCTTATGCTTGTTTGGAAAATTTGATCTTAAAATTTAGTTATTAATTTAAACGTCTATGTTTTGAATAATTTAACTTAAAAATGTAAATGTTTTACGTTATTTTAATGGGTCAGGATAAAACACACAAGCTTAATACTGTCTCAAATTATGTTTTCAATGTATGACAACCAATTGGGCAAAGAAAAATAAAAAATGTGCAGATGTAACCTCCGTGCACAGGTGCCCCCGCCGAGACAAACAATGTGAGGTAAACGGTGTTTGGCAATACGAAAGCAAAACATCTAAGAAAAATAGTGAAGTTCTTTAGAGGAACTTCCCATGACTGATCATAATGTTAACACATGGGGCTTTGGCATCATGCTTCTTGCCACACTTCTCTGTTCAGATTTCATGAGTCACATGTGATAGTTTGACTACAAGATCAAAGTAAGCACAATATCACATACTCAGCCAATCAACTGTAGATGGAAATGTCTTAAATGGGTCAATTTTTATATTCACCTGTCCAACTCTGTAGCGAAAACTAAGCAAGTGTATTTACTGCCTCTCTGTGTAATATGTAACTATTTCTTCACTCGGCTAATCTTTCTACAGAAGTGGGTTGATGCAATAGCTATATCCTTAACAAAAGGTCCCCAGCAATGAATTACATTTGAAGGCTTTACTAGTTTATCATGAAGTACTATCATACTCAATTAGAAAGGACAATAGATGCATTTTATACTTACACCCCTGTTCACAAACTTGAATTGGGTTCCACTCCGCGACGCCAAAATTGCAATCATGGGCAGTATTTGGACGGAAAATGTACTGGTTTGAACTCAAAACATTGAATGAAAGCTTCATATGTTTTGTCACATGAATGGAGAGTGGAGAATGGAGTGAATGGAATGGAAAATACTTTATTTATCCAATGGACATCCCATGGATCGTTTTGCTATACTCACTAGCAATAACACAGCTGCTAGTAGAGCTAAGCATGGATTCAAGGTTCAAGGTTTTTTATTGTCATATGCATAACGTTTACAGAGGCAAAAGTATGCAATTAAATTCTTGTGTCTCTTCAACACCTAATGCTAATGCAGACATTTTAATAGAATATAACAAAATAGGTAAATAAAATCGAATACAAAATTGACAACTATAAGTTATAGAGATGTCCGGTGTATGGGGTACTAAGGTGACAGAGTCCGTGTGAAGTGACAGAGTCAAAGCCAAAGTGGCCTATTGTGCGTGGAGGTTGGGGGCTCAGGTTCAATTGTTCAAAAGCCTGATGGCTTGAGCAAAGAAACTGTCTTTGAATCTGGTGGTGTGAGTCCGGATGCTACGAAACTGTCTACCTGAGGGCAGCAGGCAGAACAACTTGTGGCTGGGGTGCAGAGAGTCCTTGAGGATCTTGTTTGCCTTCTTCCTGCTATGCTGCTGGTAGAGGACCTCCATGGAGGGCCGATCTGACCTGGTGATGCGTCGTGCCGCATTTACCACCATCTGCAACGCCTTGCGTTTGAGGGCGGTGCAGCTGCCATACCAGGCCGTGATGCAGCCAGTCAGGATATGGTGCACCTGTGGAAGTTGTAGAGTATCCTGGGGTCCATGTTGACCCTCCTCAGCCTGCGTAGGGACAAGAATCTCTGTCTTGCTGTCCTGGTGTTGATGTCAGTGTGGCGGTCCCAGGTGAGGTCCTCGCTGATGTGAACGCCGAGGAACCCGAAGCTGCTGACTCTCTCCACTGCCGCCCCATTGATGTTGATAGGGGATTTGAATGGTGAAGTAATGAAATACAACAAAAAAATCTTTTCAGAGAAAAAACAAAGGAGTAAATAATAAAAAAGGAGGATATATTCCTAAATAATTAGAAGTAAAAAAATTGTAGGAAGTTCTACTCATCTTTAACCATTTTAACCATCATTGAAGTTCGAGATCTAGTTGCAGTATTGATCAAATATTTAATTATATCTCCGTTTTTCAAACATGCAACACAAATCGGTTGCACTAAAAAATCCTGTTTCACTTCCGTTTCTATTTTCGTATCTTAACACAACTGTTACTGTACCATGAACAGGGAATTATATATTATACTTCGAAAATACACTGGCCCTATTTGGTCCTGGATATTTTAGCTCCGCCGATCTCCAAAACACTGCATATTATGCACCATATGTTCTATCTCGGCGAACACGGCTAAAGCGAACAGCTACAAACATCCTGTGATTGTTCCATGGATATGGTGGTTAGTAGCCTGTTCTGACGAAATCTTTGGATTTCTGTAGTTGATTCTGGTACAGTTTACTGTTCGCTTAGGTCACGGCAGCACTCGTTTAGAGACGCTTATCCTTTTGGTTAAGTTTGGTTCCCCCTATTGTATTGGGTTGTAAGCTACTGCAAATTCAAATCAGTGGCGAACAAGTATTCTGTCACAACCTTTGCAAACAAGCGATAGAGAAATAGAAAAGTTCGCTTTTATTTTAAGTATACTGGAGCTTTCACACACAGTAATGGGGAGAACATGAAGGAAGGGCACCCTGCTTGTTGTGGTCTTAGAAAAATAGTTGAATGAGCGTGTCTAAATTTTAACGTAGAAGACCTTAGATACATAATTACAAAACGCCAAATAGCTCCTTCAGAAAAAGACAAACAAATCAATGTACATGTAGGTTTATACATCGTTCTTAATTGCACAGACTAGTCACGGAATGCAAAACTATAAAGGTGCATTCATTTTTTTTAAACAAAAATCCAATCGATACACCTGTTGACACAACTGTGAGTGCTTTCTTATAATGTGCTTTATTTGTCTTCGGAAAATAGAACACCACTTTGAAACGTCCTTCGCTTGTCCGGTTTTACTCCACATGCAGTAGCCATGAGCTAATAGTTTTAGGTGTCAGTTGAAATGTAAATGCGAGTCAACAATGTGACCGGTATAAAAAAAGCTTTTAATGGCTTTAATGTGGGATCGGTTTAACTTTTTTTTATATTGCATAAAAATCTGGATTGGCTTCGAGTAGGCCTCGCTGATACTTTGAGTACAAGAACAACACTGCTCGGTATAACAGTGCCCTCTCAAATTCAAAGGTCAGGAGATTTCCATCCATCCATTATCAGAACCGCTTATCCTGAGTACGGTTACTGGAGCCTATTCCAGCTGACTTCGGGTGAGAGGCGGAGTACAACCTCGACAGATCGCCAAATGCATTGCAGGGCTAACACATAGACATACATTCACTCAGTCGGACAATTTAGTCACCAAATCACCTGCATGTTTTTCGACTGTGGGAGGAAACCCACGCTAACACGGGGAGAACATGCAAACTCCACACAGAAAGGCCCTCAGGTGGGAATCGAACCCAGGATCTTCTTACTGTGACGCAACAGCACTAACGACTGCGCCACCGTGCTGCCCGGATGGCAAATATATTATTCAAAAATCCATCTATTTTGATTTACATAACCCCAAACTTCTGCATTCAAGGCATTTCTTTGTCACAGTTTGCAAAGCCTAAACATTGGGCTTGTGTTTTCTGTTTGTTTTGCCCCCACAAAAACTGTCCTTGTTGTCTTCAACGAGCAAATTTGGTCATATATCGAATATTGTTCTTTCAACCTCAAATTAAGTTTAGCTTTGGTAAATGTGCCGCCAAGAACTGTGGACTTTGTCCTCGTTCTTTTAAACAAGTTTTTACTTTTCCTCACTACTCAAATTCTGCTTGCTTAATCGGCGAAAGCACGGCTATGACGTAGATATAAAATGTTTTTCGTTTAGTCAATCAATTTCCTCCATATTAAAGTAGCGACTGGTATAGTGCAGATATTTTCATAAAGTACTAAAGTACAGTAACCAAGCATATATACTTCAGTACTGCCCTCCACTCTCCCATTGGTTTATGTGTCCTATATTTGGCATGCCTTAATCACCCAAAATGTTGGAAGTTTTATAAGAAACAAACACTTTGTATTAAGTAGTTAATACATTCATGTTGTTTTAGTGGACTGGATAACTGAACGATATTAAACCATTTAAATGTCTGGTCTCCTTTATTTGTCGACATGAGCAAGAGGAAGGCACGTGACTCGTGAGTTTTTTGTCAGTCACAGAACAATAGTAAGGTGAGTAATAAATTTGGTAATACAATAACTATCAAATGTAAGCATGGCACCAATTGTAAAAAAAATACATAAATCGAATTAATGTATTGTATACAGCGACAGAACCAGATGGCAGGGAGACTTAGTGGTTAAGTGGAGATAAGCGAGAAAGGGTGCTGAATTTGATGGTGTCTGCCAACACTTCCAGTTTGTTGGGTATATAGTATTACATACACTGCCATTACACAATAATAGCCTACTGCTCCCAGCTAACATACTCATGCATTCATAAGGTGTTGAGCACAGCCCTCCGTTAAATTGACTGTAAAGGGAAAGGTTGCAATAAAAGATTGTTAGAATGGTGGATAAATTACATCAGGGCACTACAAAACACTAAATAGGACCTCCACAAGGTACAATTGTTGCACAGGTGGTGCGTGTCAAAGTAAAATCCATGTATATGCTAAGGTCCAAGGTTTCCCAGCAGAACACTGCCAAGACAATCACACTGTCTCTGCTGGCTCTCCTTCTCTTTGCGCATCCTGGTGCCACTTCTTTTCCAGCTAAATCACAACAATCCAAATTATCTAAAAGAAAGCGTAATTTTTCAAACCAGGCCCCCTTTATCCGTGGCTTCATACTCCCGGTCTGCAACTCACATGCCCATTGGCACTTGGGGCGGTGGACAGGGGCTTGACGTTTACCAGTGGTTGTCCTTCCATGCACCACTTTTAGTGGGTACTAAACACTCCATGCCAGAAACATCCCACAACTCCAGCAGTTTTCGAGATGCTCAGACCAAGTTGACTAGCCATGACAATTTGGCCCTTGTCTAAGTCCATCAGATCCATGTCCATTTCTCCAGTTTCCAACGCATCAACTGGACCAACTGACTGTTCACTTACTGCTTAATACACATCATCCCTTGACAAATGCCATTGTAACATGGTAATCGATGTTATTCACTTCACCTTTCGGTAGTTTGAATGTTTTGGCTGATCGCTGCATATGTGCACTCTGCAGTGGTATTAACTTAGTATACTGTATTGCTAAACAGCAGATGGCGCCATGGGAATCTAAACCACCCTCAGTCAAACTTGCGTAAGTGGACCTGGTGATGTTCACTACTGGACAGTTCTAGAAAGGAATGCCCGAAGCAAAAATATAATGAGAACTATTTGAAGAACAAACTTGATACAGTCAATAGCATTGTCTAGTTCATTAAGTTGAATGAAATCATTTGAAAACATGATTTTTCAAAATTTTCGGTATCAGGATGCTTGTAATTAAAAAAAATTACTCATTAAAATGTTTTGCATGCAAGCTGTAGTAGCATTTTATGACACTCTCCCCCACATTCTTGATCAAACCATACTAAAACCCCAATGCAGTTTTAAACTTACTGATAAATGTATTTGAAGACTCCATTGCCTGTAGAAGTCCCTGCTTCACAAGTGACATAAAGCCAAACTCCAATGAACACTGGAGTTAAACTAATTTACCCCATCTAAAAAAGAATTACCTGTACTTTGTTACTACCAATATGTTGTAGATGGTAGTTAAACCATTCAGCAAGCGTGTACAAGTTCATTCCATTTGAATGTTCATTTTCAATTTTAAAAACATACTAAAAGCATTTACAGGACATAACTATACATGTACAGTTTGTCGTAATGTAAGAAAAGAAAGTGCATCCAGTGTTCAAGTAGGGTGTATAGTTGGAACCAACACGATGAAAGGGACAAAGATGTTAGGAAAGGCATAAACATTGGCAATGACCCAGTAACTTGTAGTAATAGTGGTAAGGAAGTGAGAAAGAAATGTATTCAGATGTTTGGCAAATTCATTGGGTCCTGTTAGTGTGTCACCGCAATAATTTACTGGTGTTTACGTCAACTAATAAAACACCATTCACTTCACACACTGTATTGCTTATTATCAAATTGTGTCAGTATTAAGATCCAATATTCTCAAATGTCATGTTTGGCAAATCAAAAACGAGAAGACGGCGAAGGAATTCGGAACAAGCAAGTTGTTTAAAAAAATCGAAACAGGAGTAGCATCTAGCACCACCCTCTTTTTTATCTTTTGGCCCGCCGCGGGTCCCTGCCATTGCTGATTGTTACCGATGGCTTTGTACCAGTGGGGGGTACCCCAATTGTCACTTGAGGGGCACCATTGCCAGGAGAACGACCATTAGGCCGTCCACTACCTGCATATGCAGACTCACGAGGATTTGCTGGTGGATTGTTGTTATTGTTATTGACAAACTGTATTGTTGCACCATTACCTGTCAGAAAAAACACATATCAAATCGATGGAGTCAATTTAAACACAGTGAACGTATGACATGGAAATTCATTCATGCCATCACTACAATCAAATACATTCGGGATCAACAGCAAAACAGGATGATGGGGCGTGTCACACTGACCTGGTGGGGCAGGTGTACATGAACTTTGACTGGGTGGAGAGTTGCCCCTCTGGTTTTGATCTGTTTTAGCCTAAGTTAGAAATTATCAACACAATAAAAACAGCACCTTTAAGATGAAGATCATTGTTTACATTTAAAACCCCCAGATAGAGAAAAAAAGAAAAATCACTTCACGGTACAGCTCACTTGATGCCAATTGGCGGCAGTTAAAAACGGATGCAATTGTCACATGAGACAATCCAAAACATAATGAAAATCACAAACTTAAGAGGACATTGACCCCGTCGCAAAACATAACAGGACTGTCACACAAAACGAAGATATTAGAACGAAAGCCCTTAAGATAGAATTTTTCACTTACCATTTTGCTTTGCTGATTGGACTGGGTTAGCATCTCTGGGTTGGGTTCACTAAAGTTGGGCACCTCAGAATACACCATGCAGAACCTGAGTGGATAGAATTGACTGATTACTGAATACAAATAGGAAGGCAACTATGAAAATATAGTTGACTGTAAATGTGAAGCAACATATGAGATGACGATTACCAACTTAGTAAGGCATAGTAAAAGTGCTAACAATGCAGAAGCAAGGATCACTGACATTTTTACATACACTCCCCACCTTCAAAGATTGTTTACCATGTGGACAACAGCCACAACATTTACACCATCGATAGTAGCATCAACATGCCTAATGTTCTTATGGCTTGCATCTATCACATTGCAGCAGGAAAATACCACTTCCTCTATTGGTGATTGAAAGAAAGATTTATTAGTAATAAATCTTATAAGTATCCTTCTAGCACTTAGGACTGTAAGTGGAGGTTGATAGGATAAATCCTGCTGTTCCACTTCATTCCTACTCGGCAAAATAAGAAAACAGGTGCAATTTTCCTACTGACAAGACGGATCGCCTTAAAAATACCTCGTTGCAAAAGCAAAATGGGCTCATGCCTGGCCTTGCTAGCTCATAATCCTCAAATCTAAGTTTATATTCAAATGAAGTGTTGCGCATCGTAACAGAAGTTATCAGTTGACTAAGAATATGCACTGAAGACCACAAGGCCTGGTTCAACATGCATGAGACATCCTAGTTAATATAGATATAGCCTGGGAGTCTAAATTAATTCCGTGTGCACTAAGTGTTTATTTAGATGTGCAGAACAGAACACTGATGTAGAGCAATGATCTCAAAATTGGTCTTTTTATAAAGTGGCCTAAACCAAACTCATGTGAGGATTGGCAATGGTCCACAGAGACCTGTGAAAAGAAAATGTGATGGAGACTTCAGGTGGTGTCTAAAGACAATCATAGCTAGTCAATACACTTACTCCCCGATCTTCTGCAGGTCTCCTCCTCTTCCAGTGTATAGGGTCAAACAGCCCTTCCAAACTGAGGCATATCTGGAGAGCAAATATGAAACTATACTTTTATTAGGATTCACAATAATTGAGCAAAAATAAACAACAAGGGTGACTAGTAAAACCCTTGGCATGACAATGTGGCACAGCCCTACCCTCTGGTCAACCGAATTATGTCCCCTGGCTGAATGAGGCTGCCAAGCTCATCCCACACAGATATGGCAATACTCCCACTCTTGTCAGCCACCTTGCAAGAGCGCACTTCATGGCCATCCTTTGTTTTTGTTACACGTCCTAACAATCCACAAACGAAAGAAAGGTTAATTTACACAAGTACATGAAATACACATTTAGGTCTTCTTAATTTACAACATTTAGTTCACAAGTCCATTGAAAAATAAATGCTCCAACAGTCATAGCAGAGATTTACTTCTATGAATCTACAAATGTCGGTATTTCCATAGTAGACATTCCTAAATAAGGTTACAAAACGCAGTAATGAGGACGGGGTGACGCCGAATACAAATGTAACAATAAGTCAATGTTGTCTAAAAACAGCACAACTATTTTTCCATCCATCTTGCCCTTTAAGAAAACGGAAACGAGTCTACTTAGGGTACCGAACATGAGGACCACGGTCTTCATGCTCAACAACTTACCTATTTCCAACACAATGAATACAATATTTAGGTTTTTCAATCCGGGCTTTACATCCTTTATCAAAAATAGGGATTCGTTGGTGGGGTTTGCCATCGTTAACTCAATATAGTTGGAGAAACTGCCAACAAACTAACCTCCTAATGAGGAAAGTCGGATATCAGTGATAACGTTTAATGCTAGCCTATCAGCTAACGCGATTGCTTTATTAATGTAGTACGTGCTTAGCTAGAAGGCCAGTTTTCGAACAATAGTTTTAGGGGGTTAGCCACACCACAACAGATTCAGCTATAACGCTTGCTAATGTGTGTCTATAGCGATGGGTACTCAGGTTATATACGTGATATTCTATAAAATTGAAATGGGTTCGTTAGGGATAGTTCACTGAAAGTTAGCGCGCTAACTTGTACCAGTAAATATCCGTATAACGCTAGCTGTCTAACGTAGGCCAACTCAACCTTGCTTCCGACTGCGATACAAGCTAACGTTAGCTAATGAGCGCCGGGTAGATTTGAGTGTCGAGCATTTTGATTGCCTTTCTTTCCCTTAGCCATCTTTCTCCTTTCTTCATTTAGTTTTGTAGCCAACTATAACACAGCATAACAAGGCTGCCGTTTCTTTCCAGGTTGCCTCGCTTAATGTAAAACCAATGTGTATAAAATAATAAACTCTAGGTGACTGTCTCGCAATTTCAACCCTATGCTGATACTGTTCGACGTCTAACACTGTGTTTAGGTTGGTAAAGTGGCGTTTTAATAACTCATTAGATTTCGGTACGAATACACTACAGAACACTCACATGTAAATACTCGTCTATTCTTTCTTTGTGCTACGAATGGAGCAGCTAGCATGCCATTTTTGTGACCAACTTCTGCTTTGTTATTGGTATTTAAGTCAGTGTTGTTAATTATGGTCACTATAGTTGTATGACAACAATTTTAAGTGATCCTGTCACATATATATATTTCCTGATAATTAAAAAACGAAAATCTAACGTTAAGGACTTTTAACCTATTGAAATCCTACTCAGTTATTTACGCCGTTCCTTGAACCTGACAATTCCCCCAAACTACATAAACGTGAGGCGCCGGTCGGATTTATAGAGTTGTAGACTATTCCATTCCCTTTGAATAGGGGTGAGGAAATGAATACTTTAAAAAAAAAGTTAGTGTCTGCCACGTGCACAACGACAATACAATCTACTTTCATAATAATTTAAACTCGAATGTACAACGTATTGTTAAAATAATATATCATAATAATTATTAAAATAAGATTTAAGATTGTAAATTCGGTTTGAACCAAGATGTTTTGGCACGATCTTTTGTTTTTAAATTTTGTCGACAAGTCATAATAGTCGAATAGGGAGTAGAGAAATAGCATACGTTTGTTCGAACAACCGGAAATATTTAGGTTATCCTTGATTCATACGTGGACGGTAATATTCTGCATTAGTTAGGCTATATGAGGTGTCCATGCGAACGTTTGAATAATTAGATTCCGTGGTCATGTATTATCGCAACAATGTGTTTAGATGGGAATAATTTCACAAATTTCAATTTCAAAAGGACGTCACGAACAGGATTCGAACCTGTGCGGGGAAACCCCATTGGATTTCGAGTCCAACGCCTTAACCTCTCGGCCACCGTGACTTCGTGTAATAGGGTTATGTTTTGGGATTATTAGCATACAGGTCACCTGCATCACTTCGATTTAAAAGGACAGGTTGTAACATAAATAAATGTGATAGAAAAAAAATGTTATTAAACACAAACCACAGGGTGCTTGAAAGCCCCCCCCCCCCCAAAAAAAAATTCCTCAGTAATGATCCCCACAAGTCTTTCACTGCTTGCTTATTCTGGTTCACTGCACAATTTATTGCCCATTAAGAATCTCTAGAGCTGGTTAATTTACAATCGTTTATTTCAATGTAATAACATGTTTACGAGTTACGTTCATACGGATACCGTAAGTAGCCTACCGTAAGATAAGCCTTTAATATAATGTTCCACCATTTGCTTAAGTATAGCCCCCAACTGACATCCCTAATTTAGCGTCATAGAAAGAATCGACTTCGGAAATAGATAATGAAAAAGTCTGCCATGGATAAAATAGCTCTGTGTTGTGTCACTTCAGTGTGGAGGGTGCATTGTTCCCCGTGTGGAATAAGTTTTCACCATCCCCCATTCCTGATTTTAGCCCCATGATGATCTAGCTGGCTGACGACATTGAATTTATGCTAATAATGCCTGACAAGGCTTTTCATAGATCTATTTCAAAATAACCAGAGTAGCCTTTTTCGTGGTTTTTACATAATGTTTCACGTTTGCTGTTTATTGTAGAATTATAGTGCCTTAACATATCAAATAAAATGGCTTTTAAGACAAAATATTTAATTAAGGGAGTTAATTTAACGTACTACGTTAAATATGCCAAACTATTTTATAGCTAGAGGGCAAACTACAAATAAGTTCAAATTAAATGAGCCAGCCGTGGACGAGTAAAAAACAAAAAGAGAAAAGAACATCGGGGGCAAAGCCTAGTCTTTATGTAAAGTTTTACACATGTTTTACATTTAACCTTGTGAAGATAGAAATTCTCCTTTTGATGTACGGGTGGGAAATAGAAATAGTATTGCAATGTAACGATACCATTTTTACAAATCGAAAAAAAGGTTAATGTTTTATTTAGACACTAGAGGGAGACAAACACTTACATAAAAATCTATCATCGTAAAAGTTGGTTTTGTTCTGAAATAAAAGTAGTCAATTGCCTTTGGAAGACGTCTCAAATAAAACACCAATAAATCAGTTGAGGCCGGTGTTTTTATTTTGATGTAGGCAATATGTTTGTATATTGAATGTTTCTTAATTAAGAAGAAGAAAGTCAGCTGGGATAGGCTCCAGCTCCCCGTGACCCTGCATAGGATAAGCGGTTCTGATAATGGATGGATGGATGTTTGGGTGATGGTGCTGTGGAG
>JAVQJS010016992.1:0-13071 GCA_036024795.1 Galaxias rostratus | reverse complement strand
GACGGATTGCCTCTTGTAGCCGCATGGAGGGTGCGGCCGCTGCAGGGGGAGACTTCCTGCTGTTGGGAGAGACAGGGGGCACCGTGTGGGTGGCAGGGAGAGAGATAGGGGTGGGAACTGCACTTGAATGAGGAACAACTGGGGCTGGTTGAGAGAGAACTGTGGTTGGGGGAGATGGGGAGGTGGGAGACACAAGGATCATTGACCGTCTGATGGGCTTTTGGGGAGCCTCTTGGCTAGTTTGTGTAGATGGGGGAGGAGCTACCTGGCTAGGCTGTGTAGTTAGGGGTGGAGCTTCTAGGCTAGGCTGCGTAGATGAGGGTGGACCCTCTTTGCTAGGCTGTGCAGCCAGGGGAGGAGCTTCTTGGCTAGGCTGTGCAGCAGAGGGAGGAGCTTCTTGGCTAGGCTGTGTTGCTGGGGGAGGAGGTTCTTGGCTAGGCTGTGTTGCTGGGGTAGGAGCCTCTTGGCTCGGCTGTGAATCTGGGGGAGGAGCTTCCTGGCTGGGTTGTGCAGAAGAGGGAGGAGCTTCTTGGCTAGGCTGTGTTGCTGGGGGAGGAGTTTCTTGGCTAGGCTGTGCAGCTGGGGGAGGAGCTTCCTGGCTAGGCTGTGCAGCTGGGGGAGGAGCTTCTAGGCTAGGCTGTGTTGCTGGGGGAGGAGCCCCTTGGCTAGGCTGTGTTGCTGGGGGAGGAGCCCCTTGGCAAGGCTGTGAATCTGGGGGAGGAGCTTCCTGGCTAGGCTGTGTTGCTGGGGGAGGACCTTCTTGGCTAGGCTGTGCAGCTGGGGGAGGAGCTTCTTGGTTAGGCTGTGTTGCTGGGGGAGGAGCCCCTTGGCTAGGCTGTGTAGATGGGGGAGGAGCCTCCTGGCTAGACTCTGTAGATGGGATGAGAGTCTTTAGGCTAGGCTTTGTAAATGGGGGAGGTGCCTCATTTTTTAGTTGTGTAGGGGCAGATGGAGCCTCTTTGCTAGTCTGTGTAGTTGGGGGTGGAGCCTCTTGGTTAAGCTGTGTAGATGGGGGTGAGATCCCCTGGTTAGGCTGTGTCGTTGGGGGTGGAGCCTCCTTGCTAGGTTGCGAAGCTAAAGTCTGGCTGAGCTGTGTGGTCTTTAAAGGGACATCTTTTTCAACCTTCCCAACGGCAGGATTTCTACGAACAGACCTAAGTTTGACCATCTGAAGTAGAGAGGGGGTTACAACAGGGGAAGAGGCCTCGTCTTTAGAAGGGGCAGAGTTAGCTTCAGTAGGAGAATGAACAGTTTGAGGAGCAGAAAGCATAGTTTTATCAGGAAAAGGAGGAGGAGGCGGAATCGTTTGAGGAGGACCAGGAAAGGCTTGTGTTGTAGTCAACAGAGTTTGAGGAAGAGAAGATATATTTTGGGGGGGTGCAGGGATAGGATGAGGAGGAGCAGGGATAGACTGAGGAGGTATTAGGATAGACTGAGGAGGTGGAGGGATAGTTTGAGGAGGCCCCAGGATAGTCTGAGGAGGAGTTGGGGTAGTTTGAGGAGGCAAACACACAGTTTGCGGAGGTGTTGGGATAGTTTGGGGAGGGGCTGGGGTAGATGAAGGAGAAGGGGGCAAAGTTTGAGGGGCAGAAAGTGTGTTCTTATATGATGAAATGGCCTCTCGTTCAGTTGGAGGTGCGGGTGCCGGGTGGGTAGGGGGTGGAGGGGTGGTTAGCGTGGGGGGCGTTGGGGCGGCATGGCTAGGGGGAGGGGGGATTCCAGGAGGCAGGGAGGAGGCAAGTAAGAGAACAGGAGATGTAGCTAGTGGTGCATGAGCCCCCGTAGTATCAGGAGTAGGGAGGCACGGTGGGGGTGGAGGGGGGCAGTCTATCTCAAAAAGACCACTGAGGGGACGCACGGTGGGCTGATCTGAGAGCAGCGGGGGTGGGGGCCAGGAGGATTCCATCCCTGGGGACATGGGGGGTTCTGGAACTAAGGTTGGGGTCTGTTTGACAGGGGGGTTCGGCGGATTGTGCGCTGGTGGTGGGGAGGGAGATGGAGAGACGTGCATCAGGCTAGA
Organism: Galaxias rostratus; assembly: GCA_036024795.1. Lineage (NCBI taxonomy): Eukaryota > Metazoa > Chordata > Actinopteri > Galaxiiformes > Galaxiidae > Galaxias > Galaxias rostratus. The sequence continues at coordinate 11,051 of JAVQJS010016992.1, read as the reverse complement.
GACAGCCACAGATAACGTCTCAGTGTTTCGTTGTAAATTCTTTATATTCTGTTTATCTCCTCTTGGTTTCTCTTGTTGCCGTGCCAATGAGTTCGCTGTTTGATTTTTTGGAATATTGACCGATGTCACATTCACTGACCCTTGAACTGTTTCTTTTGCACTTTCTGGTACCACTTTTCCACTTGCTTTCAGTGTCTCTTTCTGACCTTGGTCTTTTACACTTCCCAAAACACCTTCAGACAATTCTGGTCTCAACCTCTCACTTTCCTGCACATTCAACTTTTCTTGACCATTTGCTTTCTCAAACGCATGGGCCAGCTTGATGACTGAAGTCTGACCTGCTTGCTCCACAGCACCCTCTGCTGGACCAGGAGGATTCTGCCTCTGCTGCCTTCTATCCTTAGGGTTCTTCCTAACAGCAGAATAAATGCAGTTTGGGGCTGGCGGACCGAGCAAAAGCTCGATGCTACGTAAGCTCTGAGACCAAACCTCCGGTGGAGGGGGAGGTGGGGCCACCACATTTGGGTGGGCAGGGATGTTGAAGGGCTCTTGGAAGGACATTGTTGAGGCGCTGGTAGGTACTGACTGGATCTGGGCTTCGTTAGGGGCCTCTTTCCCTGGCTCTGGGACAGCAAGGGGGGAGCCTCCTGTAAACAAGCCTTGCAGCTTGGCTAGTAAGCCGAGGGTGCGGGCAGGGGAGTATTTCTGACTCTGCTTGGTGGAAGGGATTGGGGTGAGACCCTGACTTGAATACCCCGATGAGGGAGAAACGGTTTGCTTCAGCCCGTTCTCCAGAGGCTGGTCCTCGGTGCAGATATAGGGAGACGCTGGGTCGACCTGGTCCTGGTGTTGCTGAGGCTGCAGGGGGCTTGCTGACACAGAGCCGTGTGAATCCTCCAGGGAGCTGGTGTCTGCGTGGTAGCCAGGGCTGTCTGTCGTCTTGATAATGCCACAGTCGGGGCTGTCTTTCATTCCAGAGGCTGTCTCCCCTGCCGCGTTATCCCCACAGCTAGCACTCGGAGCTGGGCTGACATGTGGAACGAACGGGCCCCTGAGGTCCAGATCCCTGGAGCGCCGTTTCATCTTCTCCTTGTGCAGGGAGTAAGAACGGCTTGGAGGGGGCGGAGCTCTCTTGGACTTCATGACTGACAGGCTCCGGGGCAAGGGCCCTTCGGACCCGGCTTGCTTCTCTCTGGGTTTCACCTGCCCGTTAGAGGAGCCTTCTTTATGGGGCTGCCGCGCGGTGCCCTGCTGGAGGGTGCTGGTGCTGGACACGGTGGAGGAGTCCGACACCAGCGTCTCAGAGGACCCTGAGCGGCTCCACCCGGAGCTGTCAGAGAAGTGCGGGGGGTTGTAGCGAGAGGCCGAAGAGATGGTGGAGGCCTTGGAGGAGGCGCGAGAGGAGGCGCGAGAGGAGGCGCGAGAGGAGGTGTGAGATGGGTTGGGACTGGACAATAGCAGGCTGCTCTTGCTGACGGTGCGGAGGCTGTGGCGGCTCCGGCCGCGGCTGATCTCCACCACTTCCACCGCGGGCGGCAGCACGGCGTTGGGGATGATCTTGGACAGGTATGTGGCCTGGGGCGACATGGACATGACCGGGCTGGGCGGCGCCTGCAAGCTGTTGGCTGTGGTGAGCCAGGGGACTGCCAGCGAGTGGGGCCTCTGCTGGTCCAACAGCTGGGGGCCGAGACGCTGCAGAAGGGCCAGGTCGTCCTTGTGGCCCGGATCCTCGCTGAGCAGTGGCAGGCCGTTTCTAGGGGGCTTCCCTGTTACTATGGCAGGCTCCTCCATGGTTGGGTTGTTGTCTGACGTGACCTCCCTCTCCTGACGTGCTGCCCAGGCAGCTCTGTCCAGTCCTGGGAAGGAAACAGTGAAACACACGGTTTAAGTTAGAGAGAAAACATTTCATTGTATCTTTCAAACTTTTCTTTTCAATTGTTACTATTTTAAAGATATAAATAATATTTATAAATGTAAATACATGAGCGTAAATCGTACATGAACATTCTAACAACCTATTAAAATTCACTTCTATCTATCTATCTGATAAAAAAAAAGGAAAAACCTTGATCTTGAACTTAAACTTGCAAAATCATGTGAACTACTCCTAAGAACCCGCAACCCCTCTCCATGCAAAAAGTGTTTAGATACAGATCACTTATGTTGTGAATGAACCAGAAGTTTAAAATGAAGCAAATACCCAGTTCTCTATGAACTTGCAGAGGGATTCCCACCACAGTCCTCCTGTGCCTCCTCTTAGTCTTGGCCTTCTCTGGCTTACTGCCAGAGTTTAGGGGCCTGAAAGTGGAGCCTAAGAAGCGAAGTGAAAGAATGCTGGGTTAGAGGGTGTCCGTTAGCAATCTAAATGTCTAGAGCACGGCATGTTTGCTCACATTTAAGGCAAAACTAAACACTACAAATGTAAAAAAACAGGGATTAGAACTGGTTTACTTTAAAAAGTCCTATCAAATGTTTTACGTTTTAGGTGAGGGTATAGCGATGCTTTAGACTCTCGCTGATGCTTGTGCTTTCAAAGCAGCCTTTCAACTTCTAACAGTTTGAAAGAAACACAACCCTTAAAAAAAAATATCACCTGATAAAAAATTGTAAAATAAAAAAATGTAAATCCTTTGAGCAAGCACAACTAAGCGTTAACACCTTAAACAAACAGAAATGTAGTGTAGGTGGTTTTACTTTGTCTGGTTAGCCCAGCCCGTGACAGGCGTGAAGACACTGCAGAGACAGTGGAGATGGTGGAGACAGTGGAGACATTGGAGACAATGGACACACTGTCTTGGATGGTGCTGTCGGATTCCCATCCTCTCCTGTCCTCCCCTGGCCCGTTTGATGTCCTCGACTGGACCAAATCAAGGAAACAAAGAGAAACACATCAGACAATACCGAAAGTGACATTGTAGAACAAGAGTCACAAAACACAAAAAAGAAAAAGAAAAAAAAAGAACACACCCAGGCTTACAATGTAGGTCATTGGTGTGGATTAAGGGCTAACATGCAGCTTAAGTAAATTGTGTTATGGCAAACGGCTGTTACTTACAACGCTCCGGTCCTCATCCTGGTAGTTTACTCCATTATTGTTGTCTAAAAAGTAAAACGATAAACAAAAAGAGACCTTCATTTACATGAATCGACAGTAGACGGTAGATTCTGGAATTCATTCGCTGTTTAAAAAACAACATAGATGACGGAGATTAATTATCGTTGTGTGATCTGTGAGGAACTGGTAGTGAATCTATGGTCTTAAATTATGAACGGGGGGTTGGGAGGAGTCAGACCGGGTACCTTCTTGTTGCAGTAGCATCAGCCCCTCCTGGGCCTCAGAATGGAGGTCCTCCAGGTACTTTGGCCTACTCCCTTCCACAAACACATTCTCCTGGAAGAGAGGGGCACCGACGGTCCTGGGCTCATGTTCCTCCCTGGGGGTGGCTAGAGGGAGAAAGGAGGATTATTCTATCCGTATGGATTAACATAATGTTCAAGAGGGAAGTCTGTCACCCATTTGAGCACAATCTTCTACTTTATTCTGTTCTGTGACACATTTGAGGGACTTAGTTGAAGTTTAATGGATATAATTTCAACAAGAAAATATAGATTAATCTCCTATTTATGTAGAATTAAATTGATTCCATTCTGTTCTGGATTATCAGATCACAAAACCATCAACAACATGCTATAGCAAGCTTCACTGGTGTAATAGTTCTGGAATTGGATCTTGAGGTGATGAGACTTAAAACAATATGGTGGTTGAGACAGTAAATAACAAATTATTCCGCTATAAAAGTCTATTGTTAACCAATGATATTTTCTAAAAACAACATTGTGGGTGCCAAATTATGTAGAATGTTGCATTACAAAGAAGAAAATCTAAACTGTTTTACAGTGCGAGACACAAAAATGTTTTGTGATTTAGGATTTCGCATACTAACTTACACTTATTTGTATTAAATAATAAAATATAAGTGTTTTTATTAATTATAGAAATCATCAATGCCAATTCCAATATTAGTTATATGACCCCAAATTCTGTAGTGCCTAAATCCACCAATCATTGAGCGAAGAATCTGTTAAAACTCTTGGATTAGGTAAAGTTCGAAGTTCAAAGGTAACGTCAATCTGTCCCGTGTTGACCAGATCTTTGCCAGTTAGCCAGTCAGTCAGAAGGGGTCACGCAGGATTTAGCCCTGGCTGCTATGTCCTGCCCCAGGGCCCTGATATTACATTTATTACATACATAAATTTATTTCTGTAATGGAATTAACACACTAAACCCATCCCCTGTCAGAACACCCCCTTAATTATACAGCAATGACTGAGACATCACAGTCTTATTACATAATATTTCTCAAAGATGAATTATTGTGAAGACAAAAAACCATGATTACATTAAGTTTGTGCTATCATAACAAACATGTTTTCTCCAATGTGTGTCTATGTCATCATGCTAATTACATACTAAATACTGCCAAAGCTATACTTTACTTTGGAGGCACATGACACAATTTGACACAGAGGCCACTTCACTAGCACCAACTGTTTATATTCCTGCTACCATGGTAACATTCCTGCCCATCTGAAGGAAAAAAAGTTATAAAATGTTCATAAATGGTGAAACTCAAGTTGATGACAGCAGGTCTTTGTTTAGTTCTCAGCTCTCTCGCTAACAGGTTTACCCAGTCAACCAGGACTTTCTGATAGAGCAAAAAAAAAAAAAAAGGAGCCAAGGAATTCACAGTATGTGTGTAGATGAACTAATGAACCAAGTCTTTTATAAGTCGTCAGACAGTTTACTCACCCTTTTTGTTAGTGGCAATTGGCAGACAAATATGACCACTCAGAAGTCCCACCATGGTAACGCCTAGCTCTTACCAGCCCTTCACAAAGACTGTTGCTATAATGAATATACCCAGTTGTCCCTTCGCACGTCTTCACGCTTAAAGTAAGATAAAAAAGTAATTTAAAAAAAGGAGGAATGGAACTGAAATTGAACAGAATGGCGGAAATTCACATTGGAGACAAGTCCCACAATACGATACAGTACAATTAACCGCTTCGCTGATTAAAATGCGGCTGGTTGTGGCCGATGGGATTTGAATATGACCAGTCCGTGCCGACTGGTGCCACTTCTAGACCCCCAAAAGCTCACATGCTAATCCTAGCTGCCTAATTCCTGCGACCCCCCCCTGCCACACACAATCATATATGTGGAAACACACACACACACACACAACCCCTCTGTTGCTCCCCATCTGAGAGCATCCAGCCTCAGGGTTGGTCAGGAAGAGGTTATGACACAACAACATATTGTGTTGTTATTGACATAGTGTATTCCCCCTCCCTGTTAATCTCCTAACCTTAGCATCACCATGCAATGGCGCAATGGCACACCACACAGCCACATTCAAAATAGATCTAGAAATTGTAGAAGAAACAGCATCACTTCTCCAGACTTTTATTTTTACTTTCTAATAAACCAGATTTAACAAAAAGGTGTCAGTTGTCCTTCTTATCCACCAGAGGGAGCAACAGAGCTCATGGTTGGTGGGGGCAGCCTTGCTACAACTCCCATGCCACAGTACAATATACTAGAGGGCATTCGACTCATTGCTTAAGAAGTAACTTTACTTCCTGTTGCCTTGAGCAAACACGACGCAGACATAATGTCTGACGTCTGCACAAATGGAACACATTCCCATAGTCATGTCCCGGCCGCTTGAGTAAGACCACATCACAGTGTGGTACAGCTGTCATCGAATGCAGTACAATCGCAGCTAAACGAAGCCCATTGCCATTCTGATCATCTTAATAAAGCCCATGTAAGCCTTCGCTAATGACGTTTTTCCAGAGACATTTAAAAACTCCATCTGATCGGTCACTAGGCTTTTCAGGAAACATTCGGGGTTTGGAAAGGGAGAGTGGCGATTGGTCAGGAATCTCAAAGTGAGAGCAGTGATTGGTCAAGGCTAGGGTAGTGTGCTGGTGGGAGATAAACTGGATCTAAACTCACTGAGAAAAACAACACAAGAAATCTGATTAAAAGGTTATAATTACAATTTAGATGTGGAATAAACAACTTCTTGACATGTAAATAACCATTGGTCAAACAAACACATAAATAAACATCTGTAAAAATGGCCGAACAACAACAACCCTAGTAGAAACTTGGAAAAAACATATTTAACCTTTATTCAGCCACTAAAGCTTCCATTGAAATCTGTTTTCTAAGGGTGTCCTGGCCAACACAGGCAGCAGCACATAATAAAACAAGTGACTACCAAAACAGACTCGCAAAAGACACAACACTGCCAATAAATAACCCACACAGATTTGTACCCCTCAACATGGGGTATCCCCTTGTATGGCAATGCCTCTTGAATCAATAGAGGACCTTTAAGCTGTGCCTCCGTGTTCATTAAGAGCGTCAGACCGGCCGTATATCGTCTTCCACTGCTCGTTCCGAGGCACCGTGCCGACCTGTCCTAACCCGTCCCGTGTTTTTCTCTGCCAGTTTCTCTTTTGATGTTCAGTCTTTGTGTCTGCCCGTACGTCAGTCAAAGAGCCTGCCGGCCTATTAATGCACGTTTCCATGAGCAAATTTATTTTTGTCACACATCCCAACCACGCGCAAACTACATAACAAAGGTTCAGGAACGGAGGAAACTCTGTGAGACAAACAGTAAGATAACCATCTGCTGGCTGACGAGATAGACGTAACATTACCTCCAGGTGTGTGACGAACTGGTTTACCTCACTTACCCCATGCGGAAAACACACACATCACATTACTCGTCACTTAGCACAATAAGTAGCCTGTCAAAGTTCAAACCTAACGGTCGTTATACCAATTTGCGGTGATGTTCCTTGACCTACTCATTATCCGTCAGCTCAGCAGAGATCACACACATTAGCCAGGCGGCCAGACCTTCTCCGACAGCCAGAACCGAAGGTTCCAATCCCATTAGGGAGGGAATGGAGAATGTGAGGCATTCGGACCTGCCGGGGCTTGTTGAATACAAAAACCAAGGCCTTGGTTATACTGCAGGCCTCAAAACACTGCGCTCCATAAAACTATCCTTTATTTCTAATGCATTTATAACTATTCACCTTATTCAAATTTAAGAAACATAGATTTGGATAACATACTCAATAATAGGTTGTAACCAAGCTTCCTTTAGTTTATTTAGCAGTGTTGCCAGGATGAAAAGTTAATTCTGTCTTGCCTCAACATTTGAATGGATTTCAATGGCAAATTAAAGATGAGTCTGCTCTTTGCCCTCACAGTCATTGCTAACATTCCAACCGGAAAAGCTGTAGACCGCAGCAAGTGAATGTAACAAGCACATTATGTTGGTTATAAATACTAAAGGTCCGCTGTGCCTCCAAGGTCAAATACTGGTTCGCTTGCTATTCCCATGTCCAACTTCAGGTTTTCGAGGGCCCTGCCTAATAAACTGGAAAAATAATGCGCGTATAATTGAGACAATGGTTTCATGCTTTCTCTTTCGTGCTTTCTCTTTTAACATTGTAAGTGGAGGTGTTCGTCCCGTTAACATCAAACTTAAGAAAACAGCACATTTTATTTGAAAACATGTAGTTTTAGCTGAGGTTCTGCAGACTATTGACAGGTACAATGGGAGCAGTGTTTATTCTAAAAGTTGTTATTTCTATGAATAATAATGCATATTGTTTAGTTTACATTCCTGAATATATCTCTCTTTTAAATACCATTCAATCTGTAGTAAAAGGAAGCCAAGTCCTCAACAACCGGTTCTAGTGTTACTGACACATTAATCAACGTGCTTTATCGACTGACTTTGACCATCTCCTGTTCGTGTCACCACAGCAGACAATAAGGGTTTAGAAAACATATCAGTGTCGCCTGACAAAACATAAATCAATAATTTAACGTCTAATAGGAGCTGGCCGGCAAGGCAAGGCTATGGGCACCAGTTTGGAAATCTGAAAGGAGTTAACCGCAGCTAGACTGGAGGTGTGCGGGGTCCAGGACATTGTCAATTCATGTTCTCCTCTCTGGTTCACCTCTGAAAGGTAAAGATTGGAATGGGGCGTCCTCAGACTAAGATGGCGCTTCTAAAATCCAATTTGATCAAATAAAATGTATCGCGTCTATAGCTTTCAATTTATTCTGCAAGGACCCTGCTGCACAGTCTGTCAAAAACAGTGTATGCCCATGGAGCAAATTGCGAGGAACAGTTGTACCCTTAGTTTGCCTAAACCTGTGCTTCTACCTGCCCTTTCTGCAAGAACATTTTTTGCTGTCAGCTTGTACTGCATTGCCTAGGGGACAGGTATTGCTACAAGTAACATCACTCAAAGAGTATGACTTTATACTAAAGGCAAACTTAGGGGGTTTGGTACAGCTCAGAGCTCAATCTTTATATCAGAATTGACAAATAAGCAAACCTTTACCCTACATGAAGTAGACCACAAACAATTGACAGGTTTCATTAAACAATGTTATGGTAATGGTGTATGGTAATCAGGTTATGGTAATGGTCTTCTTTTTAGTTTTAGATTTTTTTCCTTGCAAATAATATTATCACAACCATCGTGTGTTTATCACTAAGTTTAGTGAAAGGCTGTAATTGTTCTGTTAACCTAAACAGCGACACACCCCTCCTACAGGTCTGAACTGGGAGAGTGGACCGGGCGTAGAGGAAGTCTTGTGGTGCTCCCGAGGCACTGTGGGTAAATGGAGAACAATGTGTTCCGACAGCTCCACTTCCCGCCGTCGAGAAGGAGAGTGAAACAGTATCAGAGGTAAACCTGTTTGCCTTCTTCGCTCAATGTGACACTATCCCAGGGTTTAGTCTTCCCTGGGACACACCCGCGTGGACACATACTCTCACTCACACTCATACACTCTCTCACACACACACACACACACGCGCACACGCACGCACACGCAAAATCAAAATGTGTTGGTGAAGTGTTGCCAAGGGTGCTGTTGGCGTTAACCATACAGCTGCGCCTGGCATAGGCTTCAGATAATAGGCTACCTGCATTAGCCAAAGATGCTCCTGTATTGAGAGTTAGCCATTTATATGCCAGAGGCATTAGCCATAGAGGCGATTCAGTCATTTTGATAGTAATACTTCTTTAGGAATCATCATGTGTGGAATTCACATACATTTTACCTTGAGTGAAACAGTGGCCGCAAATTCTTGTCTGGCACCTTATAGCCCCTCTTGGCCCTGTACTGAAAACCAGATTGAACCACTAGCGTTAGGCTGGAGCTCTGTAGAACCGGACTACTGTGCGCTCCGCCAGGGTAACTATGACATGTGTGGAACCTGCCCCTTGTGATACCCAACATTCCCAAACCTATCTCTGGACGATATAGCAGTACTCCTCAACAGCTCAAAAACCTTTCATGGCACACTCATGACCTTAATGGCTCGCTGGCAAAATGCAATACCAGCTTGGATATAAATCACTGTACTTCCTACTGGCATTATGAGGGCATTTATAACCTAAAGGCAAGGATTCCCTACAACCTACACTTAAACAATGTTTGGTTATGAGAAGAAATGCAAATTAAATTGTTTCACTTGCTTAATATTCGTTGACAGACCTCATTTACATGTTCGAGCATGTGAGTCTGATTCAAGAGTGTGAGCGTCAAGAGTTGTTAAAGGCCAAAGGAAACTACTGAAGCAACTTTCCTTCCCCATGACCCCACAGCAAGGGCAATTTCAGGAGGTGTGTGTATGTGTGTGTGTGTGCGTGCGTGCGTGCGTGCGTGCAGTCCGCTGCCTGAGGCCCAAATCACAGGACAGGACAAACAGATTTCTACACAGCAAACAATGTTTTTTGGAGGTCAAAAGGCGTGATAGGTCACGGAGTGTTCAAACAGGTCCTCCAGTGAATAAACTGTCTGCCTGGAGGCCAGGACTAGGTTGTTAAACTAGCCGGTCCCAGACCAGGCGACTCAGCCTAAGCCGGTGTCCAGAGTCTTACAAAAAAAATGCAAAAGCTTCTCAATTTAACAACGTACGGTGACAATCTAGCATTAGACTGATGCAGTGTGGAGTCACGTCTTCAGGTGCTTCAGTTTAATCATAGCTATGAAGTAGACCTACGATGGGAGCAGTTCTAGCCTGGGAGATAAAACCTCACAGACTAAAACGTGCTCCAATCGATAAAAGGAAATCAGAAAATATATTTTTGTACTCTTGAATGTTTTACTAAGTTCATCAGGCATATCGATTTTATTCTATCATATTATCGAAGATATATTTCTAACACGGTAAGGCAGGTAGGCGCTATACCAACCACGCGGGTGTGGGTGATCAATGCGTTGTGCTTCCTGCAGGTTCCTACCATGACCTGGTGGGGCGACTGGCCTGCCCACGCCCTGGGCCTCCAGGCCCTCCAATGCAAGCCCTGGCCCAAGGCCAAGGCTCTCTCCGGTAGTTCTCACACCCTTCCTCTTCTTGCCTTTCAGCCAGTTGAAGGCTCGGCCCAAAGACCCTCTGCGCTTCTTCCTGCGGCCGCTTTTGGAGTTCCTCTCCTGGGCAAAGACCTCTGCCACGTCTTGGGGGATAAGGTCCCCCACAGTGTCAGAGCCAGACATCTGTCCTGAGGGCGGGGCCACTGTCAAGAACCAGGACAAAAAAAAATAAATAAATTAAAGGAGTCAAGAGTTAACAACTGAGGTGAATTATTAAAAGCCAATTACCCATGTCATTAAATTACATAAACACAAAGTTCTTAATTTTTGTTAATGTCTCAGAGGTGTGAGAGAGAGAGAGAGAGAGAGAGAGAGAGAGAGAGAGAGAGAGAGAGAGAGAGACCCACACACTGCCTCCTCTCAACAACCCCCTCTCCAGCCTCCCAACCAAACTATTCTGCAAACTGGCAACACTCCCTTCATTCCAGAACACAGAGTCATGACTCACAGCCCCACCCCAACACACACACACACACACACACACACACACACACACACACACACACACACACACACACACACACACACACACACACACACACACACACACACACACACTCCC
>JAVQJS010016959.1:0-21572 GCA_036024795.1 Galaxias rostratus | reverse complement strand
TTAAACTTAGTCTTGACAACATTTTGGAAATAGTTTTTGTGTTCATTGAGATATTGTTTAAAATGTTACTTTTCAAAGGGGGTGTACTCATTTACGCTGAGCACTGTATATATATATCTGTTGATCTATCTATATATATATATATATATATATCGTGTATATATATATAGAGAGAGAGAGAGATATATATATATTGTTTTGGTGTTCTATTTACAGGGGCCAGGGGTTTCCCAGAGTTGTTCCTATGCAAAGTGAGTGGTATATGTGTCATATCCAAGATCCACACAAAGGTTCAAGCATCAGTACAGTAGTTCTTACAGGAAAGTCCTCAGTGTAGACATTTATCTATCCCACAGTCTACAACTATAATCTCACATTGATGTGATTAACACCAAAACAATCACAGACCCCCTGAGTCTATTTATATAGATGGTGCAACTGGAATTGTCCTATGACCTTATAGATTATCCTGTATTATCCGGAGCCTCCACTTCACAGTTCATTATACACAAACGTAAACCAAGCGATCCTGTTCAAAAATAAATGTACATCCTACTGTAATCATTGGTTGTTCATTTCACTCTTGGAACTGAAGAGTTTTTAGAGAAAAGGTCAGGAAGGCATTTTTTCCTCTTGCAATAAATGAACAGTTTCCATTTCCTGCATTAAAACACCAAGATTGGCGTCATCTTCTTTTCCATCGCTATTTGATTAACAAGCTCGTGTTCACAGCCATATATAGTGAGAGATGTTTAAACAGCGTCCCTAACACCCAGACACATGTAGTCGTAGGGTTAAGAGTAGATGGACCAGTAAATGATGTTGAAAAGGGCGTAGGAACCGGGAAAGATCACCCGAGAGTACTTGTCTATGGCATGGGTGTCTATCCAAATGTTGACGTAGGGTCTGTTTTTGACCTGACCTGCTATACTAGGGTCCAAGGCCACTTGAGCCAACATCCTCTCTTGTCTGCGTCCATTCTCAGGCATTCCATAGTTTCCTGAACTGCTAACCTCCATAGTGGTGTAGCCAGTAATCTGGGGGTCGATCATCATGTCCTCGGGATTACCAATACCACATGTACATGGCAACTGTAAAAAGAAAGAGTTAAAGAAATGAAAAGTCACCTTTGCAAATCGGACAAAATTACAAGAAACACTAATACCATACTAAAATGCCTAATATCTTATAGTAAAGTTTTTTCTTCACTTTGGTCCTAAAACTGTTTGGCTGTTGTCCCATTAGTGTACAGAAAATGCCATAATTTGCTGAAAAATATTCCCCAGGACACACTTTAATCCCATATGCTACACCAATTGACAGCTGGAGAAATGGGGTTTAACAGCAAAATTGTTTACCAGATGTAGTCCTAAAAATAAACCATCACAGCCCCTACGGCAGTTGTAAGAGACCTTGCTGGAGTTCAACATTGGTATATCAGTGCCAGAATCCTTTGTGGTTTGTTATTCAAACCGGCGCTGTAGCTATGCCGTTAAGATAAAAGTTATACTGTGACTAAATAAAGAATACACACGGATTACACTCACCCTCTCCCTTAGTTTCCTTTCTTTCCTCTCCTGTACAGTGGAGAGATAGTTGACGGCTGCATACTCGATCACCGATAGGAAGACAAACACAAAACTGACCCACAGGTAGATGTCCACAGCTTTGATATAGGACACTCTGGGCATAGAGGCGTTAACCCCAGTGATGATGGTGGACATGGTGAGCACAGTGGTGATACCTAAAGTCAAGACAAAAAAACAAAAACGTGTCAAGCCATTTAGTTCCAGACATTCTCCTAGTGACGCGCATCAACGAGACATCATTTTATATGGGACCCCTGAGATTAGTGATGCATTATGGGTGTCGGAGGACACATGAAGAACTCTACCTTTAAAATGAAAGACACAATGTTTAACCATGGAAAACTGTAATATTTCATCTTGTTCCTGTTCTCCTGTAATATATGATAAGATAGTATTGTATTCAGTGCCCGATACTTTCCACAATGGCTTTGCCCACCTAAAGGGACCCTGGCCGGGACAGCTCTGCGGTCTATCCAGAAGGACACCCAGGACAGCATGACCATCAGTGTGGCAGGGAAGTACGTCTGGAGCAGGAAAAAGAAGATGTGGCGCCGCAGGGTGAAGTGGATGTACAGACGGTTGTACCAGCCTGTGAGAAGGAAAGAAACTCATGTTGTAAACAGCCTGCGGGCAGTCTAGAGACCTTGGTTATGCACAAGCTCAGACTGTTCAAATCATATGCAGGCTATAAATAAACAAATAGCATTAACACGCAGTTTTAAAAGAGAAATTGATATGTTCAATTGCATTTCAAATCTGAGTTTAGATTCAGATATAAATAAGCAAAGCCAGCAACCATGAAAGTTCAACTTTTTGAAACGTTTTCAACCATATCCATTAGAGGAAAACAAAGCCGCACGATAGTTACCTGTACTGCTGTAGAAAGCCAGCTTGGTGGTGGTATGGAACTTCTGGATGAGGAACTGAGACAGAGATATCCTTTCGTCAGTGTTCAAAGACTCGTTGCCTTTCTTCCAGTACAACATCAGGTCATCGTCAGTATATGCATCTGGTGGGGAAAGGTAAGAAAATATTTGTCGCTAAAAGCACAAAGGTTGCTTGATCAACTGTTTGCTTCAATTGCTTTTGATGTTTGTTTGTTTTTTTTATACGCTTGTACGATCTATTAAGAGCTTATAAATGCTCCTGAAAAAAGTATTCCCACTTTCCCAAATTGTAGCGTAACTTTTGACTGGTACTGTACATGTTCCCCGAAATACACTTTGTCTAAATGACTGCACGCACAGCTCTCTATTTCCAGGGAGCAGGTCTGTGTGTCCAAGGGAAAGCGGCTCAAGTCCATGTTGCACATGGAGGTGACTGTGACTCTAAAGGGAGACCACAACACAATTTATTAGTATATTTTAACTCACATTATGAGGAAAAGGAAGGAAATAAAGAAAACAAGGAAGGGAACGAACGTTGAACAATGCTTAATGTAACGTTTTTTTTGCTTATAATTATTGTCGAGGCCAAAACTACATGAAAACGACGACACGGGATTGTACAACAGCTACCTGAGACTGTAAAGAACATTGCCATCGGGGTATACCCTTAGCATGACATTTTCCGTGGTGGTATCGTGAATGAAGGACCTCTTAGAGTGGACAAAGAACATGTCAGGAACCCAGATCTTCTTGACTAAACGGCTGTCAAAGGTCATGCTTTGGTTGTTGGTACTGGGGAAAGACAGTCGCTCATCCTTCCAGTAGTGCCTCAGGTACAGTGTCATTGTAAAGTCCTATAGTGTGAAATAATAATGATACATTTCATTTCTAGGCGCGTTTTTAGACAGCAATGGTCAATGTACATGGCATAGAATATAGCGTTAAAACACAAAAATATACAATTTAAAATGCAATAAACATTGGACAGACAATGGATGTTGAGGCAGGGAAGAAAAGAAACATGAAAAGTTAAAAGGGGTAACAGTTAACAGGGGTATCTGTAACTTTAACTTGGCTTCTGTGACAAATATTGTTGGCAAATGAAGATTCTTTTATAAAAAAAAACCACACAATTCTAAATATTAAAGGGAAATAAAGTAGGCTTATGTGACTTAAAGGTATCAGGAGACATTACTTAACATGATTTCAAAATATAGATTTTAAACAGTGGATGAATGCATCTATTTGTTAAATATGTTTCAAATATATTAAATAAAAAACTTGAGAAAAGAGAAAGGGCTATCTTGAACATTCATAAGTTTCATTTTTTTTAACAGAAAGACGGAAAGTACAAAATATAAATAGATTCTTGAGCGGATGTTTCAAATATATAAAATTTATTAATTTCAACAGTAAAACTAAATGAGATAATCGAGGCAAACATCTACTTACCATGTCCACCTCTGAGATGGTGTCCAGACTTTCAACCTGAACATCCACTCCAACTGGAATAGGGGGACCTGTAACCATACGGCAATGCAACAACATGAAAAATAGACCAACTCACATTAGACAGTCTAAAAGCTTCACAATTACCAACCTGAATAATTACCTCATAACTATTATTAGTGTTGCATTCAAAGCAGTCGGAAACAATAAACCACATAAACTAGTTTTAGATCTTAATTATTTATTTAACAAACGCTTTGAGCAAACCCTTCATCAAGGTTGTTGGTTGATTATGTATTTGCATTCAGGTGCAATATTATGAAATTAACTAAACTCAAGCATGGCCTTGAAAAGTTAAACAAGTGATTTCCCTCTCACATAATACACAAAACTGTAAACATTATTGTTATAGGATACATTCACAGCCTATGTTTTCAAATATACATTTACCAGGATATTTCCACAGTGTATTGTATGACCATAAAGAGAACAAAAGCATCATCCTTCCTTAGAGAGCAGCACATTAGCATTGTGTTGTTACAGGCTGGATTTGCTTGTGCCAGCGTAGCAAGGGGGATCTATTTTTGACCTATTTCAGCCTTTCTGCTCTGCTTTGCAGAACACAACAAATACAATTAGGTCACAACGCAGCCTGAAACATCTGGATGAAGTCCAGACAAATAAATCTGAGACAAAATACAAGATTTGTTTAAATCTGGGGGAAAAAAATGTCTAGATTCAAGTTAAATCTGGGAAACCCTTTACATAAAAATGTGAACGCAATTCTTTGTGCACTTGGCGCTCCACACGCCCCGGCATCATAATTCTAACAGGTTCCAAGAGCTGGGTATTGTTGACAATCCAAATTTCTAACAATGTAATTTGTAGTGCCGATAATGTACATGTTAAATTGATGTGCCATGTTTATACTAACATCAAAAGGATAGATTTATAATAACGTATATAATCCAAATAATAATCAGATGATCCCATTTGAAACTTTGCAGCGCAGATGTTTCTAGATTCATAGGCGCCCATGCATGAGCTCTCCAATATAGTCTCATTCAGCTACAACACTATTTAGTCATGAACAATTTTAATGCGGATGATAAAAGGATAGATAATCTAACAGTCTCATTGCATACCATCATGAATTCTATGCAATGTCGTACCGAGGAAATTAAAGCCGCTTGACAAATCTTTATGCTGTACAGTGAACGTGGACACAAACAGGCTATATCAACCGTCCCTGAACAAATAAGGAGCGGGGGCCCACTGGGATGATAAATGCATGCACAGCTTGCACGAATGATGTCATTAGGTTTTCCAAGAGCTCAGCTCGTAAAACACTTCCAACCAAAGCCCACTGAACTGACCCTGGAGTTTTGTTCTACTGACCTTCCTTCCCGCTATAAACCGTTCTGCCTAAGTCGATTTGATAAAGAGATCACGTCTTATGTGGACAACACTTTTTGAAAGGCAAATCCAATGCCAGCACTAAATACAAATAAGGCAAGCAGCCATTTTCCTCACTCTGCAGTGATATTGTTAGGTAATTAGACCATCCAAACACAAGTCTCGTAGTTTTCCTGACCTCCAAAGGCTGGCCTCATGGTAAAGTCGTGGTCATCTATTCTTAGTAACTGCTCTGATTTTGTCATTGGCGATTTGGTCATATCAGGGCTTCGTTTCCAAACTGGGCTGCGGAAAGAGGATGAAAGACAAAAAACATTGATGCACAAACAAAGAAAACTATAAAGATTGAATAATATATCTAGTTAGTATAGGAGCAACACTTACAAAATTATCATACGTGAATAAAATTCCAATATTAGTGATACTATTGATTTGTGTCCTAAAAAGTTATCTGACCTTCCAGTTTTTGGTCCTCCTCCATCCATTCGTGATGTCTCTCTCCTTGACCTGTTCATCAAGCATAATAGAAGGTTTCAAAAACAATGTCACTGCTGGAGAAAGTAACTTGATGAGGCAAAGAGGTAAATGGCACACTTAACAAGTAAGCTGGTTAAATAAACCTTACTCCAGCATACACATATTATAATTTGCCTAATTTTGTATAAAGGTTTGAAGACAAGAAACATAAAAACAACAATGTATGAGCAACAAAAGAGGCAAAACCTAAAAACAAAGAAATACTAAATGGCTGTGCAGAAGGAAGGGTTGCTGTATTACACAATCAACAGACAATCAGAGCATCTTTGGTAATTTCACAGACACTGTTCTACATTTCTCAATCGGTTCATTAAATAATTAAGTGGCACAATTAAATCATGTTCGCCTTTATATAATCCTCAGTATGTGTCTGATTACATATTTATCCAGAATCTTGATGACTGACACAACGTCATTCTGCAACATATTCTATAGTTGAAAGACTTCAGATCCTCTGTGTCAATACGAGGGAGGTTTTACATTTGTAGGCCACATTATCCAGGTCACACCAGATACATTCTATAAAAGTAGGATTCCAAAACCCTAAAATGGATTAGTAGATCAAAGTGTACAGTGACAATGAGTGACAGTTGTCACAGGCAGGCGTGCCGGGCAGGGAGGCATTCAGAGAAACACATTTTGCTATCTACTGGGATAAATTCACAAACACACAGAACGAGAGGTGTAGAACTCAAATTAAAAAGTGACATGCAAGAAAAAGAAGGGAGAGGCGGTTGACACAACAGGGTAAAAAATAGAAAGACTGTGTGAAAGGGACAAAGAAATTGTTGATGGTTGCTAACCGCTGTGGGCTGATGGGAAATGGGTGCTACTCCTCTCTGTCCACCCTAGCAGCTGGTTACTAATCCCCCTGGCAGAAATGCTTCTTCAATCCCCACTCACTGCACCAGGAAACACACTGTCTGTACAGTGCTATGGGCTACACCTCTATCTTTCAGGATGCTATAGATAGACCATGAGGACGTTTAAGGACACACCCAGTGCAGTAATGTTACTGTGAGCGTACTTAACTTCTAAACGGCCCCTACAGTTCAACATAGATCCCTATTTTTTTTCAGAAGGAGAAGAAAGCTAAATTGTGACCTAAACGAAATAAATCTATTCACATTTACATTATTCTTAATCACATTATTCTTTGGTTGGATGAGAACTTCTGCAATTATTTTCAATACAGACAACCAGCATTGAAGTTGGTAAAGAGTGCCAGTCTGACTCACTAATGATATTAGCTGATACACACAATGTATTTCTTGCTAAGATATATTCATGACAGTGCATTATTTATATTTTTATTTTATTTATTTATTTATTTATCAATTAGACTGAGAGCAAGCATTTTTTTCTAGCTGTGCCCTGTTTAAAGTAGAATATAAATTACAACAAATAAACCAATGTAAAGAAAATTCAAATTAGCAAAATAATTCAAATGTGTTACAATATTTGCCATACAATACATTATAACCCAAACAATAGCATTCTCCAATTTCAAAATTCTCCAATATTTACAAAAAAGTAAAAAATAAATTTCATGTACATGAAAATGTTGTAAACAATTTTGTGAATAATGCAAGTCTTAACAATACAAGTCTCAATTGTAGGATATAATGAGATTTCTGCTTTAGACCTGCAAGCTGTTGCTGTTTATGTCTGTCAGAAAGTGCACTTTCTATATGAAAGTGCTCCAAATCGGCCTTTCCTAGTCAGCAGCCATGTTCCGTCATTCTCAATTATTTCCCTATCATATATAAATCTCAAGTGAGCAGATTGCAAGTGGAAATTTCTCTGATATGAAAATGGCTGAGGACAGGAAATTCTGTGTCTAAATGAGAACTGTCATAGAGATTAAATTAAATGAAAGGGCCTTTGAAATACTAAAAGTGGGTATAAATTACTCATATTGATGCCAGAGGCATTTTGTGTGTAGTTCAGTGGGGAAATCTGTATTGTCTTCATCGGAGATAAAGTCAATGCAATTCAGTTCTTGGCAATTGGCTACAGCAGGATTCATCGAGCCTGCTCTTTCAATGAGTGTTTTCAATATGTGTTATGGTTCATAACAGATTTTATTATATATCCAACCAATAGGTTATTTACCAAATATATAACATTTACAAGTGTAAGTAAGTGAGCCTAGCTACGTATACATGAGTCAGGGTAACAGTAGGCGACTGTCAAATCCCAGTACAAATGTCAACTCATTTAATATGAGTCATACAAGTACTTCAAGAATTTAGACACTGTTTATGCTTTCTAAAATAATTTGCGTTACTGTCAATTTTAATGTCATATATTAATACACAAAATAGACACAGAATAATATTTTCTTTTTTAAATTAAAAAAGGCAATAGTTTGAATAATATGCCTATGTTTTTTTAAAGACCACATCATGCCATTGTCCTCTGCATAATCAACCATCAACATCTATCTAC
This sequence comes from Galaxias rostratus, assembly GCA_036024795.1. Classification (NCBI taxonomy): domain Eukaryota; kingdom Metazoa; phylum Chordata; class Actinopteri; order Galaxiiformes; family Galaxiidae; genus Galaxias; species Galaxias rostratus. The sequence continues at coordinate 13,243 of JAVQJS010016959.1, read as the reverse complement.
CAGCATTCAGCAGTATGACATTCATGCACCACACAGACAAATATAAGTCTCCCCCTGTTCCCACTAATCCTCTGCCTGTATGCACCCGATTTCATGGAAGCAGGAAGTACCACAGATGAGATGAGAAGCAAAGTGCAACATAACAGCCAACAACATTTCAACTGCTCTTGTAAAACAAAAACATACTCTAAACATGGTAGTAATCACTCTTTTGAATAAACAGCACTAAGAAAAAAAACTTAGTATTAATTCAAGTCATAATGGTAGCCTACTGAGACCTCAGTTACCTGCTTTGTTTATAGGTCTCCAGTTTGTGACCCCTTGTCTGAGGCGATTTCCCAGCCACGAGCCAGACACAGAACAGCACGAGCACAGCATCCACCTGCATAGTGCACATTCCTCGGTAGTCGGCTCTTTTCAGGCAGTCAAAACACACTCCCCTACCTCGGATAAGAATTATTTGCGCTCCAGGGACATTCTTTTCTTCAGCATCAAGGCCAGCGAGAGAGAGGAAACAAAGCAGCAGTGACAGCAGCAACAACAGCTAGGCTATGGCCTGACTGAAAAACATCCCACGGTGCTTAATCTCCACAGTAGGGAAAAGCAATTTTGACTAAACCTATAAATCCTTGAGCGTCAGATGGCACAGATTTGATCCCTCCAGTGGTGGATGTGCCTGCCTTACTCACTCTGCTCTAGTGCGCTCTGCTCTACTGTACACTGGCTAGACCAATCCTCGTAATGATGCGACATGCTCAGTTGTAAGGTCAATGGTTGGGAGAAGGAGAATCGCACGGACTGGGAAGAGAAGAACATTTATATAGAAGGTTGCTTTGGCTCCTTTTTTGCATTAACGGACCTATTCAGGGGACATCTGCCTCTGTGAATCATGAATGCTTAAAATTGTTCACATAGGATAATGAGATTGCGTTGATTTAACTCTCAAAGCAGTGCACTTAAAATACGTATACAAACATGCAGTATATAGTCATTATGTTATATTAAACAGTACACATAATAATAAGTGATGCTTGTTCTATTTAACTATCTATGCCGAACCCCCCGCGAATAATAAATGACACTATGTATTGAAAACTAAACTAATCTATCTGTTCTCACTCTAACAGACTACAGTCGTCACTTTGTGGTCATGTGCCCCCCCACCCCCACCCCACCCCACCCGCTTTTTTATTTTAACTGACAGACCAGTTGGATTATAAAATCATGAATTTGGGTTACTTCCATCTACAATCTGAAAATTTGTTGACGCAATGTTAGGCATCCTTTGTGGCTTCGAATTTCTTTCTTTGCTATTTTGTTGATCTTTGCAACCCTTTGTGACCTAGGTCAATTTGCAGAATATTCACATTTAAATTCCTGTGCAATTACACCAGGATGAGGTACCAAACGTAATTTTTTTTTTTTACTAAAACTATAAAAAAGAGCTGATGCTGTAAAACCATTGCAATCCCTACCACATTACGCAGATCTAATGGACTGAAAAACTCCTGGTCAGTGGTTACTAATAATTCCATAGAGAAGACTATTCTGTATTGCTATACGGGATTCTACAGAATCCAGTGCAGACAGCAGGTAAGGTAGTAAGTATTATATGGGTTCTGACAGTTTTGCAGGCTGTAATCCAGCTAGGGTCAAGCAAACGTAACACAAAAATAGCCTATTTTCTTTCCACTGAGTCTTTAAACAAACAGCAGACGGCAGTACACTCTTCAGTCCACTTCAAAGATGTGCTCAACATGATGGCGTGAAAGTTATACCAACATACGTCATGTTCAAGCGCCAACAAAGAGTTCATTGGTTTAAACATGTAGTGGCGGGGAACTTTATGTTGTTGTGAAAAGGGAGACAGGGACATATCGCGAAATTGCTAACAAACGTTGGCTACCTAGCTATTTGCTATTTCAATTTCGTGAGTTCTATCAACGACGATCAAGTTCCTAAATGTTGTCGACAGTAATTATTGGTAACTTCGTAACAATAATTTAATTGTAAAAGAAGTGTTTTGATAATTATATGGGATTCGGCCCCCATCCGCTCTAGCTGACGGCGCTAGCCAATACATCACATCAGCTCAGCGTCTATGCTAGTTGGTCAATTTGCATTCATTGGATGTCCAGTTCTGCCACTGTGTACGCTGCCTTAATTTGACAGGCGGGATGATGAACATCTCACGACAAATTAAACGTTAGTAACTTAGTTTTTTTTATCGCTTTGAAGTGTAAATACTATTTTGTTTCTATTTAATTACCTGTCATAAGCTGTGATGTTGGATTCATGCTACATAACCCCTTTCTTCTAACGCTATCAGAGTTGCAGAAGGCGAAAATTAAAGCCCAGAGCAGTAACAACATAAAAGAAGAAGCCAGTTTATGCAATGAACTCGGTGAGCTGTTGTCCCGGAATGGTAAGTCAAATGAGTTGCAATGAAAAAAAAACTATAACTTTGTCCAAGATCACATCACCATAACCAGCCTGATAGCCATATATTTTATCAGGTTCAAGCAACCTAAAACATTTTAATAACACACACAAAGAAAAGAGGCAATAAGAGTTATATCTTTTACTCGCGAGGAGAACGGCGGAGATGTACTCAGTTACAATCTCCAACCCGCTCTGAGTCCATTCCACCGAACCGTCTCTTTTTATTTCATTAGGGTGGTCCCTATTTACATGCACTCTGTTGCTCTAAAGGGTAGGGGACACACAGCAACAGAGTTATCAGTTGTCGCCGTACAGAGAATTCTGTCTCAGGACAACATTTTCTCCCAAGGACGAAGTTCCTCTTTCGAAGAACAGCTAGTCCCATTGTTCAAGGAATTCCTGAAAGACAAACTTTGCATATTCACATTTAATCTTGTATTACGCAGATATAACAGTAGACACAGTAAAGGGTCTAGGCACAATATGAGATAAAATAAGAACATGATTCCAAAATACTTGTATATGTATTTGTGAAATATTTTGTCAAAAGTGTCACTTCCTTTTCATTATTATACATTGAAACTCTTAGTCATAACATCTTTTTTATTTATATCTGATACTTGTTTTAGGGCAGTATGATGTTGCTATTGATGAGCACCAGCAGGAACTGGCTCTCTCTGAAGTATTGAATGATGTGATTGGTCGGGCTGTTGCCAATCGAAAGATTGGAGAGTGCTATGCTGAGATGGGGAACACCAAGGCTGCTTTGGAGGTCAGCTCTGGACCAAAATCAAGCTACGCAATGCAGTCAGATTGTTGGCGGTTCAGCATGCAAGTGTAGTCTTTAGAAACTTAAAACAATGTTTTTATGTGTCATGAAAAAAAATCCATATTACCCATAAAAGTATTTCAGTCATTAGTTATGAAAACTCTTTCATATGTCATTGTCTAAACCATTAAAGTGTTTTAGTGGAAGTGGCAAATGACAGGATACATGTGTCTTCTGTGCAGCACCAGAGGCGTCACTTGGACCTGGCCCGTTCCGTAGGAGATCACGCAGAGGAACAGAGAGCCCTGGCCACCATTGGCCGAACATTTCTGTTTCGTTTTGAATCTGATCATTCTACGGAGAGTTTGAAGCAGGCTGAGGACGCTTTCAGGAAGAGCCTTTCCATTGTGGATGAGCGTCTTGAAGGTCAGTAATTGGAAATCTGTTTGTTGACTTTTTTTTAGTATGTTTTGTTAAAAGGTCTGTGAAAGCATTTACCCTCTGACTTATTCATTTCAATGTTTCTTTCCATCTACCCATCATCCTAACTATTTGTGTTTTTCCGTTTTATCTCCTGTCTACTTTAAATATTCTGTCAGGCACCGTTCCTGCACGGGAGCTAAAAGAAATGAAGGCACGTCTCTTTCTGAACCTCGGTCTCGTGTTTGACCACCTGGGTGATGCCGAGCTCTGCAGCAATTTCATCAGACGCAGCGTCTTCATCGCAGAGTAAGCATCCACTTTGATTCCTCCCTTGTTTCAAATGCTATGTGTTTAAACCTTTAAAAAACACGTTGCTGGCATGATCAAGTCAACACCCAGGGCTGTGCCAGTGTAACCTTAGTACAGTGACGGACAAACGTCTGCTTGGGTATCTACAATACACACTGTTCTACTACATGCATAATGGGAATGGGTATTCGTTTTGTCTGGTGTCAATCGCTTTTGTTGTCTTCTCCAGGAGAAACAATTTCCCGGAGGATCTCTACAGAGCCAAATTCAACCTGGGCAACATTTACTTCCGCAACGGGCAACTCTCTCACGCTTTGCGCAGTCTAGATCAGGCAAAGGAGTGTGCCCGAAAAATCAAAGACAAATTTAGCGAGAGTGAATGCTTCCACTGCATTGGCAAAGTGAGCACTGTACTTGATGTATTTACTACAGGTAAACATAAATGTTCATTTTGATAGATTGTGTTTTCGGGGTTATTATTGTTTAGGTTCAGCTGTCGCTGGGGGACTTTGTGGCTGCCAGACGCTCCCTTAAGACAGCCTTTTCTCTTGGCTCTCAACAACAGATGGACAGAGAAGCAGTAAAGAAAGCTTTTAAGCTAGGTGAGCGAGGTCACATCTGTTCGATGTTTAATAGTCTAATAGTATAGTATTAGTAATAGTGTTCCTCTTGTACCGACTTGCTTAGCGATCAAAGGATGTCAGCTGGAGGAAGCTTGCGAAGAGCTGGGTCAGAACCACAATTCCCAGAAAGCTGTGGAGCTAGCTGAGTACTTAGGGGACCTTTACTGTAAGGTGGGGTGCTATAGAAAATCCCTTGATGCTTACCAAGCTCAGGTAAGTTCCATGGGTGCAAGCACACACACACACACACACACACACACACGCACATACACACACACACATTGGACTTTTTAGTTCTCCATATTTAGCTTTTCAAATTAGTTCCACTACTGGAATTCTACACTACCAATTCAAATTTGTAAACACGAAATGATTAGTTCCAAGGTATAATTTCAAAGGTATCATTTTTTGTTGTTGTATAGCTGTCCGGTGCAACGGCAATGGGGAAGCCGCCCAGAGAGCTAGCTGTAATCCATGTGTCCCTAGCCGCTACGTACTCAGACTTGAAACAACACGACAAGGCTTTGGAGCACTACAGGCAGGATCTGGATCTCCAACAGGGCAGCGCCGCCGAGGTACACCTTTCTCAGTTTGTCTCGAAAGTCCCATCGACTACAAAACGGTGTGTTTCGTGTGTAGTTCCCGGAACGGCTTCCTCGTTGACGTTTTGTCCGTGCTCCGGTTGTGCCAACAGCAGTGTAGCTCGTGGCTGAGCATTGCCGCGGCCCAGGGGGAGAGCGGGCGTGCCATGGAGGAGGTGGAGAGTAGCTACAGCACTGCACTGCGCTGTGCAGAGGAGGCTGGGCAGGCCCCACTGCAGGTAAGATGAAAGCTATGTTCTAGCTTCGTTTATCTACCTAATATTAACACATTTTGTTGTTCTAACAGTTTAGTTAACTTTACAGAAGTACATTACATTTTTACATCATGTAGTATTATTGTGTTGGTCACTAACCTAGGGCATCCTTACCCTTTTATCTGTCTTGTCTTCCCTTAGAAACGTGTTTTGAGATTGTGGCTGTTGGCTCAGAGGCGTGGGGGCTCGTCGCAAGTTGATGACACGGAGGCCAGACTGAAGGAGTTGTGTGCTTCTGAGGGTTGGAATCCTGAAGGCAGCGATGAAGAGGAGGATGAGGAGATGGAGAACAGTGAACCTCTAGAAGATAGCGACATCCTGCTTTCAGATTCTGGTAGGTTCCAGGAATGACTGTCCTAACTGTTTGACTGCAGTTCAAAGCATTATTTGTTGTCCCATTTGTTTGTCTGGATGGGAGACACTTATTTCTTTCTCTCCTTTTACAATATTTTGACTGTTTAAAACTGAGTTGTTTTTTTTCTTATCCAAACCTAGAGGACGATCTGGAGGGCGATGACAAGATGGTGTCTGGGAAGCGCCAGACATGCAAGGTGGGTATCTTGAAAGTTTGCAAAAATGTACATTTACTTATTACAAGGACAAAATATTTAGATTAAAAAAATAAAAATCGAAAAGTACTTTGTACTACCCACCATCAAAGCACCTATTGTCTACTATAAGACCTCCGTTTTCCTTTGTTTTTCTCTGCTGTTTTCCTTCAGTGGAACAAAAGGAACGAGAAAGGAGAGACGTCCCTTCACAGAGCCTGCATCGATGGTAACCTGAAGCAGGTCCAGTACCTGGTGGATCTGGTGAGACCGCTGGGCACCCTCACTTCCTTTTTCCTCCTTTGTGTCCAAGTTCAGCTGTCATGTCTTGCCACCTACACAAAAAGCACAGAGGGTCAGCTTCTCACCCGTCAACACGTGATGGCCTAATGACCCGGTTTGTGTTCCAGGGACACCCAGTCAACCCCAGAGACTATTGTGGCTGGACACCCCTTCACGAGGCCGCCAACCACGGCTTTCTGGGTAACTGACACACCGACAAAAGTGGCGTTGTTTAACGAGCGTGTGCAGCATCAGCTTGCGTTATTGACTTCGTCCGGTCTCCCTCTGTCAGAGATCGCGGAGGTGCTGCTGGAGCGAGGGGCGAACACCAACGACCCTGGCGGGCCCCTGTGCGAGGGAGTGACTCCCCTACACGACGCCCTCACCTGTGGCCACTTCCCAGTGGCCCGACTGCTAGTGGAGAAAGGGGCCTCACTCACCATGCGTAACTCCAAGGTGTGTGTGTGTGTGTGTGCGTGCGTGCGTGCGTGCCTGTTTGATACCTTTTAATCTAAAGTGTTTTGGAAACACGGAGCACACGTCTAATGTCCGTGGACGTAAGTACTAAATGTTTTATTTATGATGTTTTTTAATTACCCCCTCTCTTTGTCCAGGGAGAGACGCCCCTGGACAGTCTGCGGCAGTGGCAGAGGATGTACAGTCGAGAGCTGGACCAGGAGACTCGACAGGAGTGTGTCGCAACAGAGAGACTGCTCCGCAAAGCATTAGTCAGTGGAGGTTCGGCCCTCCTGACGTATAAACCTGCACTGTGTCAAACAAGCAATTCTTTGTAAGAAAAGCGTCATTTCGACTTGGAGCCAGTCACATTGCACCCTCTCCTCTCTTTGCTAACCTAAGGGTCTGCTGCCACGGTAAGAGCCAAGCCCTTTGACGCCCTGCAGGATAGCCAGCTGTTTGACGCGGAGAACTCTGAACCGTTGCTCCCCACTCCCGCCCGGTCCCGTCGAGACCGATCCAGAACAGCCAAAAGCCCACGGACGGGTGCAGTACCTCCCAGCCCCACTCAGGGGCAGTCTAACAGCTCTGCACACTGCCGGAGAGGCAGGGGAATGGGCGCTTTAGTTCTCTATGGGGTAAGAGACCTTCACTGTTTAGTCATGGGGTGGCTAAGATTTGTATCGCGATTCTTTTATTTTGCCTAGAATTCTTTGCTTGTTTTTCAGATTGTACTCTCACTATTGACTTATTATCTGTCTGATATCTTTGTTTTTGACTCTTCCTTCAGGATGACAGCAGCGGTAACTCTTCAGACGACGATGACCGAGACACTGTACCAAGCCCCCTCCGTCCAGTCCGCCCCAGACTACGGTTCCCAGCTTCCACCAACCTTCCGGAGGTCTCCCGTAACCAGGAAGTCTGCCCTGAATCAAACTCTGCCTTGGAGACTGCTACAGAGACGTCTGTGTCATGTGTCTTTGCCAAGGAGGAGTACCATAGTGCCATCAGGGGCCTTGGAAGTGCCAAAGCCCGCCTTGTTTCCCAAGGCCCATCACAGCCCCAGTTCAGCAGCACGCCGCTTGTCTCATCCAATGGGAGAAAAGCACTGATTCCAGAGGAAGAGGACCTGGCTGATGATTGGTTAGAGGATGATTTAGGGAACATTCAGCCCAGGAAGAAACGTAAAGTTGGGGCAGAGGACAACCTATCATGGGGTGCTCAGAGAAGACACTCGACAGTCTCAGAATCGACCAACAGAGGTGCGTAGATCCGTTACCGTGGGAAAATACACACACACAGACAACCATTCTGTCTACATACAGAATCAGACCTGAATAGCACATGCCAACATACCTCTTTAGTTTTTCTTTGCTCGAAAGCACACACTCATTTTCACACTTTCTCTGATTAATATGAATAGTATAAGACATAATCCCTGTTAAGTTTACATCTCTATCTGGTTATTTTAGTTTAGTTGTTTATGTCAGTCACTGTACAAAGTACAAAAAATAAAGTGGTAATGATAACGGATCCATGTGTGCTTGTCCGTGCACCTTGCCCTTTGTCTCCTGCCAGCTCTGCCCTCGTCTAGTAGGGGTCTCTCTCTGAGGAAGGGACCCTCGTCCAAGCCCCGCCAGGCAAAGATGACTCAGCTGTCTGGGATGGTCATGCTCGGCAGACGGGAGGTCAGCGCTGGTCGGAGCCCCAACGTAACCGATGACGACGATGACGACTCCCGACACGCTCTGCCCCAGATACATACCACTCAGGTCAGATGATATTAATAATAATTATTATTATCATTATGATGATGAGGATCATAATACATTTAGTATTAATAGTGATTATTTATATTTATTTATATAGCGCTTTTCTTACACCCATAAGTGCTTCCCACGATAACTATGCAGGCCTAGTATAGAAACAAGCAATTAAACAGACAGTGGCCCTTTAATAAATCAAAGACAGGTAGTACGGGATATTGATCAATTAAAGTATCTTAGCTCCCTCTCAGGTCCGTTGTATTAATAAGTGATTCCAAATCGGTAAAGAAAAGCCGATATATTTGATGAGCAGGATTTTAAATCTCAAAGCTTTTGGTGAAATGAGAACCAAGCTTTTGTTTCTATCCAAAAGTCATGCTAGTGTTGATGAAGAAATTTAGAAGGAAAGTTTTACTTGACCGGAGTCAAGTAAGGATTTCAAAGTCAAATCTGAAATATAGGGGTTGTGGTTATTAGTAATTACATCTCCATCTCTTGCTATTTCTGGAACCTAATTTGTTGAGAGTCTGTCCTTGTCCTTGATTAGCTAGACAGTGATGAATGTTAGAGTTGACAGATGAAGGAGATTAAGGTATAAGAGGTATTGAAGCAACTTCAGATTTGAAGTGGATACTGAATGAACAAGGGTAATCAACTGTGTTGAACCTTTGATAGCATCTTCCATTTTTCATCAAAAATAATGTATTTTATGCTAATAGCTCTGATTTATAAATAATTCTCTCTCGAATTTATGTCTTACCCCAGTTATTAGCTGCTCCAGCGCCAACCGCGACTCCCTTCAGGATGAGAGTGAAGGTCCAAGACAAATCCTTTCTCATCCCCATCCCACACAAGTTAGTATTACCTGCTTAGGGCAATACCATTCCAAATTATAAGGCAGACAATTGATGGTATTTCGTCATCGTTGTTGTTGTTGTTGTCGTTATGGTTACGTGTTTTGAGTACTATTCTGTTGATTATGTGCTTATGGGTGTATGGTTTTGGATTTTTGATACTTGTCCGTTGCAGTGAGGCAGAGCCCTGTACTGTGTCCTGGCTCTGTGAAGAGGCTGCCCAGAGGTACTACAAGCAATGTGGCCTGCTGCCTCGCCTCTCGCTGCAGAAAGAGGGCGCTCTTCTCTCTCCTCAAGACCAGCTGCTAGCTGTACTGAGCACCAATGAAGAGGTGAGGCATTACTGTCGTACTATTCTATTCTATTCACCAGTTGAACCACAGTAATAAGTCTGATTCTTTAAATGGTTAAAATGGGAAACTTTTTCCCATTATACCTATGGGCCCTAGTGACTCTTTCCAGCCACTTTCTCTGTATATAATAAAATAGGAAGTTAAGTGAAAAGCCCTCCTTTGCATTTTAGCCGTCCTTAACATTTTAAAGGAAATTGGAATGTGTCCCTTTTGTTATAATTTGTGACCAGCCTGTGAGGTTGTAAGGGTAGACGTTTGGTTGCAGGTTTTGGCTGAGGTGTCATCCTGGGACCTTCCACCTCTCTCTGAGCGCTACCATAAAGCCTGCCTCAGCCTAGCAGTGGGTGAGTGCTTAGTCCGACACTCAATCTCTCACACACCCACACAAACACGTGAGTGCATACGCATTCAGTCGGAGTCCGAGATTCACTGCAATTTCTACAGTACCAATCAAACATTTGAACCCACTTTCCCATTCCTACTAATTGGAAAGTGTGTCCAAACTTTTTGACTGGAACTGCTCAATACAAAGCCCAGAGGGCCTTAGGTGGTTTGTTGTACTGACCCGAAAGTTTCTGTGTGTCACTGTCGCTCCAGAGGAGAACAAGCGTGTGACCCGTCTGTTTGAGGCACAGGATGGGAGCCCCTCTGTTTCAGTGTCTGGTCTGAGCCTGGCCCCGTCCTCACTCTCCCCACTGCTGCGCGCTCTCAAACTGCAGACAACCCTCACGGAGTTGCGGCTCGCCGGCAACCGTCTCCACGACAACCTCCTCCCTGAGCTGGTTGTTACGACCCGCACCATGCCCAACCTCCGCCTCTTGGATTTGTCCTCAAATTGCATCACGGGAGAGGGACTGAAACAAGCGGCGAACGCTCTCGAAGGCCAGACTGACTTTCCGGTAATTCCGTATTCCCTGCTTTCAAAATACAAGTGATACTGTGAATAAAACACAGCTTCTTTTAAGGCAAGCTATGTAGGTTACTTGGTTTACTTGAATGTAATTGCATTTTCAATGTATGCAATAGAGAAAACAGCTGCACTATTGGAAATGTAGCATTAACCTTACAGCATACCCTTAGCACACCCTTACAAGGTAAATGCTTTGGTGTGACCAGTACAAACCAGACTGATTCTCTGCCCTTTCGCACATTTTTTAAGATGACACGTGGGTTAGGGTGTCAGTGGTTTTGACTCACGATGTGTTGGAGCCCAGCTCTAAGTTCCAAGAAGCAAGTCATTTCACAGAAGTCTAGATGGAGCCCACCCTCCTCCCCCTTTAACGTTTGGGCTAGTCGTGATCTACACACTGTTTTATCTCCACCAACCCACCCACCCTCTGTCTGCCAGTGTCTGGAGGAGTTGGACCTGAGTGGGAACTCTCTGGGGGATACTGTGTCCCAGTCTCTGGCCTGTGTCCTGTTGGCTTGCCCACTGCTGGCCAGGCTGTCCCTGCAGGCCTGTGGTCTCACCGCTCGTTTCCTACAGCAGCATAGGCTGCTACTGGCAAGTGCCCTGGCCGGTAAGCCTAGTAGTCATCACGTCACCCATTCCAATGGAAAAGGAAATGGAATCCTAGCAAACTCTGCTACATCCTTTATTTCGGACATGGATCATTTTGTGTTTTGAGTCTTTAGTTGAATACTGCTCTCTCATCTTTTATAACTCTTTACTCCTCAGGTACAGGGCACTTGAAGTCTGTGTGTCTGTCCCACAATGCACTGGGTTCCACGGGCTTTGAGCTGGTCCTGAAGACGCTGCCTCTCCATTGTCTGAGGCACTTGGACCTGTCCTCTGTCCGTAGTAGCCCCGGAGACCAGCCTGCTCTGGAGCACCTCACCAAGGCACTGTCACAGGTAGAGCCACATTTGATTTAGAGCATCCCCTTATGATCAGGGCAGGGGATTGTTTTCTGGTTGAAAAGGGCAGTGTTTTTTGATTGGCAGTTTGTGTTTTCCATGTGCCCCTGCCTGCAGGAGGAATGCTCCCTGAGCCACCTGGGTCTGGCTGGCAACGGGCTGACGGACAGCAGTGTGTCCACCTTGGCCAGGTGTGTGCATGTCTTTCTTTGTGGACTGGCCTGTGTGGTGGAGTCTGGTCCTAACTAATTGCATATAGAATAGGCCAGATAGTTTGACTTGTGGGCTTTTGTCTCTTCACACGTGTTTTAAAAATGTTTTAAAATGCTATCTGCCTTTATCTTGGTAGATTCCGGAGTTTCAATATCTTTCAGTTTCTTATGCCTATATCAGACATATTTTATCATTATTTTGACCAGATTTTAGCTTCCTTCTCCTTATTTGGCTCATTCTCAATTCTCATTGTGGTACTTTTGACTTAACAGATCTATTATAAAAAGGCACCTTCTAGAGAAGTCAGTTCTTCAGACGTGCAACTAAATAAAAAGTGTTCTTCATTTGGATTACAAAGATGTGTCTTTCTGTCTCTCTAGGTGTCTGCCTGTGTGTCCGTCTTTGCAGTCACTCGATCTATCGGGCAACCCATCTGTGACCTCTGCAGGTCTTCGCAGCCTGCTGGATTGTCTAAAAGATGCAGGGCAGCATTTGACCCTTCTTAACCTTCAAGGTCCCTCATCTCTCAGTTTTCCTTGTTATAATTTGTCCCCCCACCCCCCTGATTTTGAAGTGGATTTATTATTATCATTATTTTACCAATACCATTTATTTTAAAGAACTTTTCAAAACACCCTAAGATAATTAGTACCCATGCTTTTAATGTTCTCGATTCCCCCCTTCCAATTGATTTATTTTGTCTTCCGCAGGCTGCCAAGTATCAGGGCCATGGGACAGAGCAGATCTCGAGGGTCTGTCAGAAAGTATAAGGGAGCTGAACCTCTGCTCCCAGGGACTCAACAAGCTGGACCGCCAGGCCTTGCAGCAGAGCTGGGGCCAGACCCAGCCCAGCCAGTGCTTCCTCTCCAGAGACTCCATGTGTCTGCTGGCCTCTGCACCCTCATCGTGACCTAGTGGGATTTAGACCCCCCCCCAGCAGAACCCACCTGAACTGTACCCTGGCTATGGTGAATGGACGTTGTGCTAGAGTGGCTGCTAACCCGTCAGTAGTTTAGGTGAAGTCACTTAAAGAGAATGTGTTGCTGTGGTTCCAGTCTCAGCCCCAGGCTGGTACTTTTTGCAACAACCTCATTGGGAATACTTATTAAAAACAATGACACCTTAAAATGTAAGTCTTTAAGGACTTTTTACATAAAAAAATTCTGTGTATAGTTTTTGTGTCTGTTAGCATTAGCTTGTGTATGTATGTAGTAGAGGTTGTGTGTATCTATTTGGTATGGTGTGGATCATGTGCTTTTTAATGTAACTGATTAAAAAAAAAAGAATAAAGCAAATGCATTGGGGGTTTTTTGAGACAATGTGTCCGTTAACATCGAGTCATCAGACAATGAACAAACCAATAGTTTTCACATGTTCAAGGTTCAAGTTCAAGGTTCAAGGTTTTTTATTGTCATATGCATAACTATTACAGAGGCAAAAGTATGCAATGAAATTCTTGTGTCTCTTCAACACCCAACGCTAATGCAGACAT
>JAVQJS010016958.1:0-37500 GCA_036024795.1 Galaxias rostratus | reverse complement strand
GTTTATTTAGGAGTTTTATTATTTCGGTTTAGTAATAGTCCTTGCACCATCACTCCACTCTGTAGCTATGCTGTTCTTTCTTTGGAGGAAGGAGTCCAGAAAAGCCCTGACTCCGTCAGGGGAGCGTGGAGCAGGTCCGTGGTGAGCCTCTAGCCGGAGCGTGGTGCATAGTGGAGTCACTGTGGCTGGCCCCTGTGGTCCCCGGGATCTAGACGGCTGGCGGCAGGGGGGCTGACGGAGCGCCACGGGGTTAGGGGGCACTCCCCACAGGGAGCCCCACACCCCCTCAGGACAGCAGCCCACAAGGGCTCGGGGGGCAAAAGTCACTCCACGGGCTCCACCCGGCCGAGCCCTGCAACCCCCTCCTCCCCCTCCCGTCTCCCCCCGCTTGTCCCCGAGTGGTAAACATGCCACCCCCGTAGCAATGCTGCGGTCAAACCTTTTCAGAGTCTTAGACCAGTTTTATTTGAGCAGTTTAACAAAATGAAATGATCAAAATAAAATAATTTAAATGCAGCTCTGTTGAGCATTACACTTGTAACTGTCACATAGAGCTTCCAAAATGAGCGTACTAATGGACTGACGTGAAGTTGCTTGTGGAAAAGATACTTCACAAGAGTGTCAGGAGAATTGGTGACATGTCGACAATTCAATCATTCGAAGACATCTGTAATGATTCACACAAATTAGCTTTCATAGAAGCATGGCAACAAGTAGAAACCCAAGAACTCTTTCCTCAGGCCTTTCGAGACAATGACCGGTGTGTATGTGGGTCGAGAGAAGACCCTTCTAGATATCACTGCCTTTGTTCAGATTCTCTGTTGATCACTCGTTCTTTTCTTACTGATGGGCGTCGAGACTTCCGGCTTTCATACACAACGCTTTCTGAAATGAATCACAGCCAAAAAAGGCATTCCATATTTTATGTCAAAGTAACTCCTGAATGGTGTTTTTTTGTATGAGTCTCCATCTGTGTATCTGTGTGTGTGTGTGTGTGAGAGGGAGAGAGAGAGTTTGTACCTGTGTGTGGTTTGGAGCAGATAGACGCTACGCTGAAAAGGGAGAAGATGATGAAGGTTAACTCAAAGCCAGAGAACGGCAGCTCCATCTATGGAACACAACTACACACAACACAACCCTGGTGAACATCACTCTTACACAACAACACCCCCCTCCCAACACACACCCAGACAAACACTAGCACCAGAAACTAAAATACACAAACAAGATGTTGTTCGGCGTTTTAAGACATTCTGCTGGGAGCTGTAATTATCGCCACCGACCACAAGGTTGTGCTCCACTCCAAACATTGACAGGTTCGAATTTTGATAACAGCTTCTATCTGCTCTTTAACATTGGTCTGCACAGCATTTGTCATCATTTTAAGAATTAAAAACAGTCAATGCAATGTTAGTTTGAATGGATCAAATTTGTTTCAATCCCTTTCACAATGAATCAGCATTAAACCCTTATTTCTAAGAAATAGCACAGAAAGAAAATGCATAAGAAAATGTCATTAGAATGAGCCTGAAGAAGGTTTAAGATCTTATTTGAAAACAGCAGTCGAGCGAGAACGCACCATCAAATAGCCGTCTATCAGATCAGATGTGTGTGGGTTCACGTGGAGAAATCCATCAGTTCACTTCAATAGGCCCTCAGGGACAGGCTGGAGGTGGGGCACTAAGTGCACCGGCTGCCCGTTTGTCTTCCAGCGCCGTGTGTGATGTGAGCGTCGGTATGCGAAGCTGGAGAAAAGAATGAGAGCACATTCACGAAAGGAGCATGTCGACAAAAACAAGGCCACGTCGACGGTTTCAAAAGCTCCTATGTTCTCACCCCCTCCACAGGAGTTTCCAGGGGCCTAAACTATCCTTTCAGTGGGCTGGCAGGGAATCAAGGAGATTACATGAACCACAGACACCTGGATGATGTCCCCATGCTATTTGAGGTGCAGGTGGGGAGCGTCAGTGTCTCTCCAGGCACCTGTGCTGTTGTGGTATTTTCTGCCGTAGTTACCTCATGTTTCTGTGCACCATTCCAAAAAACATGACTGATCCTCCTGTCACTCCCAGTTAACCTGGAGTCAGTCCGTGTGTTCTATGTAACATATGTTGGGTGGTATCACTCAGACTGGGTGCAGCGTTTGATAGCTGTCGGTCCATTATTCATTCCATAATATTAATTGATTACCTAATTGTGTAGAAGCGCTTTGAGTGTCTTGATAAGGCGCTGAAAACCAAATTAAATGCATTATCATTATTACCTTTCAACAGTTTCACTCATACCCATGCACCCTTCATTTAGCACCCACTGGCAGTCACGTAGCGCTGACGTTATTGAGGCTCACACCACATGCTTTAATTATTCAGTGTATGGCTTCGCTAGTTAATGAAGTGACCTTTGTAAAACGTTTGCTCACGGCGATTCTCCCCTTTGTCACGGCCACTTGAGCCGGTCATAACAGCCTTTTCACATCTTAAAACGTAAGAACGGAGAGTCCTCGTGTGACGAGTTGTGGTGTCCTTGGTTGACCAGTGAACTCAAGAGGCCTCGTGGACAGCACAAGCCTTTTCCCATTTCCCAACGGGGAACACTTGTCAAGTGTCTGGTTTGCATCGTACAGAGATGTTTCCTCACAGGTTCACATTATTTACATTATTATATAATTTAACACCTTTCTACCACGTTGGAACATGTGAAGTATTTGAAGTAGTCAAATTGTAGATCCCCATTCAACTGACATATGTAAAGGATTGCTGAAAAATAGAGACATACCTTTGCTTCCAACAACGTGCCCAATCCAGGACAAGAGAAAATGGGTGGAGGTCTACTGTCCTCAGACAAGTTGAGGTAGAACCGCTGGTGAAGTCTGGGTTTGTTTGCTCAAACTACCGAGGCCACTCCTGTTTTCTGCAAGTGTTGCTATATCCTATTGCAAAGTTATTCAACACGCACAGGGCCAGCCTACAGAGTAGACCATGTGGTTTACTGCGCAGACGCCATACAAACACACAGGTACAAACACAGGCACACACATACACACACACACACACACACAGAGACACACACACACGCACGCGCGCTTAGACTAAGGTTAAATGCACACTTATCCATTGTTACTGCCCAATAAATCCACGTCACAGAGCAAAGTCAACAAGTTGTTCTGCAGGTCGGCACTATAATTCCACTTTATTAATTTAGAATATTTCAGAGGAATACAAAACTAAGTTATTTATTTCAGTATACTGGTGTAATTTCATTTTGGCAGTAGAAAAAACAGTTGTAACAAAGATAATAATAAAAATAGTAATAATAATAGTAATGATAACAATTAGTTCATTCAATTCATTGTTTTTAGATAAAACATTCTTTGCACTTTTCTCAAAGAGCTCTTCTAAAATTGGTTGCCAATTAAGTACACAGAACAAAACAGCAAACGGGCAGACAGCTATCACTCACAATACTCAGTCTGAGTGATACCATGGGAGACTTGCTTACCCAGCATATCGCGGCAGAATTGCTCACACAGAACACACAGACAGACTCCAGTTGAACTGACAGTGAATGGGCCTTGGCAGGAGTATGGAACGTGTGATTTCCCCCCATGGCAGACCCACACAAGCATGGGGAGAACACGCAAACTCCACACAGAAAGGCCCTTTGGTCATGCACAGTTTGAACCAGGGACCTTTTCACTGTGAGGACAAAAACAGTGCCAACCCCTGAGCCACTGGTCTGTTGCAATATGTTGGGCGAGCAGGTCTGGCGCAAATTGGCTGTGCAATAGCTGTCTTTCCGTTTGTCATTTGTGTTGCCCGTTATTTGTTAAGCACGCAGACATAAAAAGTGGAGTCGCCCATCAGTCATACGATGACCATCTCCTGCCCAGGCTTACACCGTGCCCTGCTCCTGGCCGGCTCTGTGTGGCTGGTGGCCGCTGTCAACAGGGGGTCCAATCACAGATAGACGGTCATTTCCTTCCCACATTTATCACACATCACATCCTTATTGTATCCCGCTGTTAACCCACGCGATTTCAAAGGGATGACGGGACGGAATGAGCGTGGATCCACCTACAGCGGGAATTCTAGCAGCTACCCCAGGGAGTGACGGCAGGTGTTTGTCACTCCCTAATGACCTCCACTGTCATCACAACCTCCCTCTACGCCCCAGCCCCAGGAGAACTCACCTTGGCCGAGCCAACAAGTACGCTCCCCCACCTATTCACCCACCACCACCACCACCACCACCACCACCACCCTCGAAATGTGTGGACTGGTTTTTGTTCTCACTGTGTGTGTGTGTGCACTCCTCCCGAATCATCCCTTGGATAAGGACGAGAGCAAAGACCAACAGCGAGAACACGATGACCATTAGCTCTAGCTCAGTGAATGGAGACGCCATCTACACACACACACGCCCACACGCGCACTGTTGTTTTAAAGAATAGAAAAACAGAAATATAAAATTATAATTCATAGCAGCGTGAAGCGTATGTAATCACAGTCTGCCTCAGAGACATGAAAGGTATTTGGATATGACTAGGAACATTTCCCTACAGTGTGATTGACCACGTCCCACCTGGCAGCAGCAGTGATTACTGACATTAGGGAAAATGGGATAGAGGGTCTGTCCCATGCTCATCGTTTATGATCTTGCCACGACCAAACAACATGCTACTTGCTAAATGGAATACAGAAATTGCACAGAAATTGACAAACGGTCCACCATTTCATATTGATTAATCCTTTTTAAGATCCTTCTGATTTTTATATCTTGTTACCTGGGGGGACCTATCGTGTGCATTTAAAATAGTAAACATGAAGTTTTTTTTTATAGTTTTAGATCTGATATGAATATTAGCACTCTCAGCATGTTTGGAAAAGCTCAATAGGCGACTGGAATTTAAATGTACCTTAGGGCAATCCCATGTGTGAATCATAGAAACGACAGACTTTTAGACTCGAGCCGTGCTAAGTAACCAGTGTAGAACAAATCGTTTTTGGAAGGGTGGCAATGTAAATTCGGCAGCAACCCCTCTCCCCACATTAGGCTGAAGCCATCCAACCTCTGAATATGTGAACTTAAAATTTTAGCTATTGTAAAACAACCCACTGGTCTGTTGAATATCAGTTCTCACTGTGATATACCAAGGCTTTGTGCTCCTGCTCCATCCTGTCTTTGTGTTGGTTGAAAATTGTTGTCATGGTAATAGTTGTCATGTACTGCATGTTAGCAGAGGTACACATGTACATAATATGCACCAATGCTATTCTTACTCTCCGATTGTTAGGATAGTTTTTGAAAGCCATATATTATCTTACCTTTTGTCTTAAGAGGGATGATTCCCAAAACCCTTGATTTTCAAGATTCTAGACAAGTCAGATCAACTCAGCAACATCAACACTAAAGAACATTGATGCGTAGGGATAAATCCTACTTAAGGAAAGTGTAGCCTTCCACATGCAACTGCTTAGTGGATTTTCAATTGTTGGCGACCTGACGATGGTGTCAACTGACATAGCATCAAAAGCACAAAGCAAACGTACGCTTACACCACTCACCCGTGGAGAGCGGAAACCTCGCGGCTGTTAACCCATTCAGTTGCTAGAGCAAAAGTCATGTGGCTGACTGCTTAGATGGGCAGAGCCGTCGGTTGCGGGCGTGTGTGTGTTACAGCAATCCCATTACGCTGAGCGCGACGGGGTGTCAAACGTTGTTCTCTGGCACTCGTGGAGAGAGATGATTCCGCTGCTCTTGAACTCTCTGTGATATCCCTCCGTCGTTTTGAGCTTGGCTTTGATCGGACATGTGTTTCTATAGCGATGAGGAGAAAACGAGTAGAGTCTGGAAGGGGACAAGGAATGTCCTGTAACTCAAATAGAAAATAAAGAAACGACTCATTTAAACACAAAGGGAAGAGATGCTTAATAACCCTGTGAGGAAGAACATAGGAAAGGGTACAAAAACTAAATTTAAAGACTTTAAGACCACTTCACTGGTTTGTATTCGGCCTGTGTCATATTTTGCAAATGGACTCAACCCCTTAAAAAGCCGATGCCCCGCGTCTGTCTCAGCGGCAAATTGTTTAGATTTGGTCTTGTGTGGCATTTAATTACAAACCGATCCCAGAAATTATTATTTTACAGCAATCTATCTGTTGATGTGGAACATAGTGTCCTCGTGAAAAACGTTCTAAACATGATGAGAATATTGGTGTCCTCCAAATGTGCTGTTGTACTGTGTGGAGGACAATCTTTTATTCTTGATCGAGCCCGCGTTCCTAGATTACTTAACAGAGGGCCACATATGCGCATAGCCTTCTTAATGAATGAGTATGTTAGCTGGGATCTGTAGGCTATGGTAGTAGTGTATCAGTTCAGTGTTTGTAGTACTATGCGCCCGCCAAGCAGGCATGACGGCAAACACCATTAAGTGCAGCCTCCTTTCTAACTCACCTCCCCCTCTGAACTATCAGTCTACCAGTCATCATCCTCTTTCACAACATCAACACGGCACAGCTTTTAAAAGCAAAGTGGTGCCATACATACGCTGAAGATTCTTAGTGCTGCCATCTCGAACGTCATACTCTCAACGCACCGTTCTTGTTGACTGCCGCAAAACGGAAAGAATGTCATGCCTCTGGCATTTAAATAGAAACGAGGCTTACTACTCCCATGACGGGAGTTTAATTTTGTTCAGTTACCCAATCAGCTGAATCGACCTTAATGCATCAGGTACATTGTATTCGTGACTGAAAGTGTTTTGAATTGAGCGTTTTGCAGTTGACACAAATAAGCCAATGGAAAAACTTAAAAACCAATGTGACTTAGATAATATGAAGGGCCCCTGCAGCTGATTCTATTTATTTTAAAGCAACGTATTTTGATGTGGTGTACTGTCCTCATTAAAACACCATGAGTACGAGTGTGCAGCTTTCACCATCAGTCATTCACGCTGCCCCGAGACTGCATTCTAGGACCGGCCCTGGTGCAGACACTGGAGCCGTCATTTGATTCTGTCACTCTTATACTATATCATATAATTCCATCATAAAACCTGCGCTTGTTTGTGTGGGCCGAACTATTTGGATTATCTGTTAAACCACTAGATAATGTAATTTTGTGGAAAACCTAGTTCATTTAAGTTAACTGTCCATGCATTCACCAAGTTGCGAATGCGCTGGCATTCCACTTGCCTGATCACGCAAACAAATATTACTAAGGTAATTTCATCTGTCCTATTTTATCCTTTTCATTCTGCTATGTCTCTCTCTCTCACTGACACATAACGCACGTGCATACACGCACGCGCACACACACACATACACACACGCACACACACACACACACAAACACACACACACGCACGCACACACACACACGCACTGATTCAACGGCCAATCAAATGTTCCTGTGAGAAACAGGGAGCACTTGCCGTGGTTGACGGCGTGGTAGGGGGATGAAGTGTGGGCTGAGATGGCTGTGGTCAGGGAGGAGGGTTGCTGTGAAGCTGGGGTGTGGGTGACGCTCTGAAATGGCCGCGGCTTATTGGACAGCCCCGTGGAGCGAGACTGCTATCGAATCCTGCCATCGGTTGTGGGGAGTTGGTTCTTTTACCGGGAGCTCCTGGCATTATCTTCCGACAGCCGCGAGCAGGCTACAAACCGCAATGGAATTTGGAGGCCGAGATGACCCCATCCTCCTCTTCTGTAACAACCCCCCACAAACATGCTCCCCCATGTATGTGGAGAGTAAAACGAAGGCCAGTTTGATGTCCAGTCTCTCTTCCCGGTTAGCAGACAACAGCTGCAATCTGCCTCCTGGCCAACACACACAGACCACATCTCTCTCTCTGATCTTCCCATATCTAGTCCACCTAGCCCAAGGATGTGTCGGGTAGAAGTAAAGGATTCACACAGCAGCAATTTAAGTTGAACAGTGTTAAACCGGGACCCAGTCGTTACATAAGGGACTGGCGTGATTAGCACTACAACAGTGCCAATGCTTCACTTGACAATTCAAAACAAGAGCGCTGGGTAGGCATATATAACTGAAATTGGAGTTCTGGTCAGTCGAACCCTATTGGTGTGTGAGTGTGTATTTGTCGAGTCCAGTGGCCGTGGGTAAGCTGATTAGCCAGAGTGGACAGTAAAGAGGATTGGGGTTAAATTAAGCTGAAGTTCTCATGGCCGTATGCTTGTTATCTAGCAAGCACGGCTACCTAGACTCCACCCCTTCAAAGCCAGACGCTAGCATCGCACTGGTACTCACACGGTCAGCTCTTAGTTCCCTCTCTCTCTCTCTCTCTCTCTCTTGCACACACACACTCACACTCACTGTCTCTTTCTGCGGATGTTCACAGGAGCAGTGTATTGAGCAGTTTCCCAGTCGTCATGACGATCTCACACCCCGCTGTCTCCAGAGCCTTCTGCCCGTTACCACGGTGACCTGATCCCATTCCATATCTTCTTCTTTCAGACCGCAAAGCTGTGGAATTCTGGCTCCCTGTCGTCGGTAGTCCAGCCCGTGTGCAGCACCATGCGTCGGAGGCTTTTCTTTTAAGGAGATTCCAGGGAGGCGCACTGAGAATGCTGTGGAAGTGAGCCCAGGAGCGTCGTCAGGGGAAGGGCAGGATGCCTGTACACCAGATCGCTGTGGTTCCGGCTCGAGAGACGGCTAGTGACGGCAAGAGTGCCCCTCGCTCCAAAGACAAGAGTGAGGTAAGTGCCTGACACCAAGCCTCTGACCTTTCACCTCCCCCTTGGTCTCGAAGGAAGGAGGACGAGGGCTTGTGCGTCGGTCTGGACAGTTGAGCGAAAGAGTCGAATCTTTATAGAGTTCCATTTAAAGATCACTGATGCGCCAGGCACAGACATTTGCAGCAAGTCACCTGAGGACTTGAGCTGTGATCTCGGACAGATGGGAGCCAGAGGGTTGTTGGCCAGCGTGGGTGCATTGTGACCTGCTTAGGTGTGTGCGTGTATTCGTCTAAGCCTTCGCGCTGGCTGTCAATCCTCATCGGTCAGTGCTAGCCGGCACAGTGTGCATCTAACAACTTACACAGCTACACAACACACAGAAACACAACTAAGCTCCCATCAGCTTCTCCCCAATCTTTCTAGTTTCCACTTCACTGGTCTCGAACTTCACACTGCAAGTCAAACAATTGGTATACTAAGTCCCGAAAATCACATTCAAATGATTTGGGCTGGCAACATAGCAAGGCTGTGCGTTGTGTTGCAGGTTGTAGTTTTTTTTCCCCGTTCTCCACAAGTTTGACACTGAGAAGGAACAACAAAGAAATTATGTGTTCCTGGCCCCTCACAAGCTTTCATTTAAATGTATTCGGCATTTAAACCACAGTGAAAACATAATTTGATGTTAAATGGCTTAACACAAATATTGCCCGACACCTGAATCTAGGGTTAAGGCGACAGCTTGTGTATGTGACAGAAATGTGCATGCAAACGTTGGGCTCATCCTGCTTTTTGTTTGCCGCCATCTTCCTGGAGTCCATCCTTTTATGCGCAAAACGACAAACACGTGCCGGCTGGACTACGCTACCCACCATACAAAGGCTAATTCAATCTTGCAGGCCACACACACACACATGCCCAAACACACGTTCACGCATACATGTGCTAAGACTCACTGCGTTATACAAGGTGGCCTACATAGTTACTCTGGGTTCAGAAGCAAAGGGGCAGGCCAAGGCTTCTGAAGAAAGAACCTGAATGCAAGGTATGACTGTGATGTAGGCTTCTAGTATGGCTCTGGTTAGAGGAATTGTGGCTTGCGTACACTGGTGCTGGTCTTTTAAAAACATCTTTGAAAGGAGCCCTTACCGGTATGTGTCTGAGAGGGCGGTGATGGGAGAGGCCGCATGTTGACCGGACTTTTGAGCTTGCATGTTGGCTTGTCAAAGAAATGCTTTTTTGGCTGTTTAAGTTGCGGCCAAACCGTATACATTTTGAAATCGCCAAGCGGTTGATGTGGGCTACACTAAGCCGTTTTACCTCTTGGTCTATTAGTGATACCAAGCTGGTGTATCCTGAACTTAATAACCTCTATTCAAATGTGTTTTAGTTGTACCCCATGATGCAAGGGAGAACTAACCTAAACTGTTAAAAATGGTTTGCATTTTTTGCATGTTTGCTTACAATACTACAACTTGTACGCACTGAAATTTAGAATGTTATCTTTGTTAGTAGGCCTATACTTTTACCTCTTACATCCTTAGGCCCACATATGAAAATGTCTGAATGTGACATGCTCAAATTAACATGTAGCATGAAAGTAAAATGTAACATGCTCAACTTCACACAATAGTCCATAGTTCAACTTCTCACAAGAGTAAACAAGTTCACAACTGACAGAAGGGTCCATACTGGTGAAACACATAGTCAAAACTCGTTTTACAACATATCTGCCCTGGTGCCCTAGCAACGTGTGAAGTTCCAGGCCTCTTGTTCTGATTGGACAGAACTCCGTAGGCAAATCCTCTGATCTGCTTATAATGACACCATGCTCTCTAAAGTTTCGGGTGCTGTATGGAATCATCTGTCAAACTCTGCAGTGTGTGTGTGTGTGTGTGTGTGTGTGTGTGTGTGTGTGTGTGTGTGTGTGTGTGTGTGTGTGTGTGTGTGTGTGTGTGTGTGTGTGTGTGCGCTTTGGTAGGGGGTAGAAGGTGGTGTTGGTGGAGGGTTAAAGGTCTCTATTTTCAGGTAGGATATCAACAGGGCTCATGGTTTGGAAGGTACTGGACATATATGAAGTAGTTGGTGGTGGGCTCTGAGGCAGTAACAACCAGCTCCCGTTCACCATGTGTGCTGAGAGAGGGAGGGATTGCGACATGTGTTAGGGTCTTTATCGAGAAAGGAGTTTTCTGCAAGAACTAAAAAAAAGGTATAGATGTCTAAAAAAAACTGCAACTTTTTTTATTTATAGAGCCAGTGGGCTGACGTGAGCGTCTGGTCCAGAGGTGTTTAATCCCATTAATGTACCCTACTACTGCTAGTGACAAGAGACTCTACGGGTTAAGCAAAGAAAAAATTGATAATGGCTGTTCATTCTGGAATCAAAGTTAGGCGTGTACACATATTAGCCAGCCAAGCAGGAATTAGGAACCTGAAATATTTAATATGGTCAAATTATTCTAAACATTTAATATGCCAATATTTTATCTTTGAACAAGCATCTCACAGGCGCAAAAGTCATGCGCACTGCTCAGCTGGATTACAGTTTATAATTCGCACCTACTTGCTCTGACATACACTCTGCTGCACTCCTTTCTTCCACTATTGTTTAAATATGTGTGAGTAAGACACCAAAAATAACTGTCACTTAACGCATCGTTTGTCTCTGACTCGGTTTCATCTTCTTTTGAAGATCTGCGAACGGCTGTTTTTTTACGGTTTACTTTGAAATGGGTTGAATTGACATGTAGTTATGACAAAAAAAGGTTGCTAAGCATGAAAGGTTCTTCTCTGGACCAGAAGAAATCTGGGACATGACATCTAGACATCTAGACATCCTACTTTGCAGGAGACAACTTATGCCATTCCCAGGGGAGTTTCTTAATGGTGTGACATCCGCCTGTCAAGTTTTCCCTAATTTCATGTGCGCGGGAGAGTAACAACACGAGCTGCAAACGAGCCTCAAGAGATGTCAACAAACGTCTTATTTATTCCAGCAGAGCGATGCACACACCGGTGTTCTGGAATGTCCACTGTGAAATCGCTTTAATGCCTCTGTAAATAGCCGGCGGTTTCATCCCAGAGTCCCTGCCCCACTGGGCCACTAGGTAAGAAGATTGGCTGGCTTTAAGCTGACCTTAGGTAAGGGGAAGGTAACAGAGACACATGTGGGAGAGTGTGACTTTTGACTGGAGGATAGCAAGCCAATGACGCCACAAGATTATTGAAGATGTTTTTGCTACTTTGAATGATTCGTTTGTATCTACATTTACTTAGAAAGGTTGGGATGAAACCCTGTTGTCATAAGAATACGGATCAACTTTTTTACTAGTTGTCCTCTCGGGCATGTTCTAACAATGATTTTTCACTTCCTCAACCCCTTTCATCATGGCAGGGGGGGAAGACCGCTGGGCGTTCAGGAAGTCGATCCAGTACCATCTCCAAGGTAACCACTAATCACCGAAATCAGAATATCTTAAAGGGCCAGTATGCATCACACTTGGCACAGTGAAAGCTTTCAGGCTTTAATTGGCTTAACAAAATTCTGAAAGCCCAGATAAAGTACTCCAAAGTTCTCTCTTCACAGCTACCTTGCCATGTATGCTCACTGATAGCAATGTACTGTAACTAGCAAGTTACTCAGTTAAAGTTACACTGTGACCTTCAGTGTCTAGAAAGGCCCTACAAAATAAATATGTTATTCTTATTGTCGTTATTAGTTAACCTTTAAACCTTTGGTTTGCTGCTTTAAGATGAGTAGTAATTTGGTGGTAGGAATAAATCAAACTGATTGATCAGATTGACTAGATGGATCATCATACCGATTGATTGAGTAGAAACGTTCACGCAATCCTATTGCATATTTTTAGGCCAGCAGCTCCACGACAGGATTGGGTGCAGGCAGTGCTTCTCGTACATCAGTTACCCCCTCTTCTCAGGACATATGCAGGTGAGACGTGCTCAGATGTTTGGGGAAACGATGAGCCCAAAGCAGCCAACTCCGGCCCTTGGCTTCTACAGGTGGCTTTATAGACAGCTCGGTTGAACTTGTGCTGGGGGTGAAGAGAGTCTTGCACGTCTTTCAAAACACACATCTTATCCATTTATCTGGACAGCATGCTCATGTATCACCTCACTGTGGCTTTTCCATCTCGTGTGTGTGTGTGTGTGTGTGTGCGTGTGTGCGTGTGTGCGTGTGTGCGTGTGTGTGTGCGTGTGTGTGTGTGTGAGATCAGTACTGCTCCTCTGCCCCGCGTGGACGAGGACCCCCCTGAGGTGAGGTCACACCCTAAACCAGTGCGCATGCCTGCCAAGGCGTCTCAAAGCACCCAGCCGTCCACGGCGACTGCCCAAAAGAAGCAGGTGAAGCGCCGCCACCGCCGCAAACGGGACAGCAACGCCACCTTGGACAGTGTGAGCCCCAGCTCGAAGAAGAAGTCCATCAACTCCAGCTCAAAGCAGGAGCCCACCGACCCCAGCTCAAAGCAGGAGCCCACCGACCCCAGCTCAAAGCAGGAGCCCACCGACCGCAGCTCAAAGCAGGAGCCTACCGACCCCAGCTCAAAGCAGGAGCCCACCGACCGCAGCGACCAGAGCCAGAGCAGTGAGCAGGGTGAGAAGAGGGAGCTCGCATCCAAGCCCCGCAGGGAGCTGCCCCCACGCCACCGCAGCGCCGCTCCGCCCCAACCGGACACCTCGGAGGAGGAGGATGAGCGCTGCCGCCAGTCCCGCAGCTGGAGCCGAGAGAAGGCGCGGAGAGGCCGCCACCGCAGCAGGAGCAGGGGGGGCGGGGGGGACAGGGTGGAGCCCATGGAGCTCCAGTCGGTCGGCTCTGACGAGGTTAAGGAGAACCAGACTCCCCTGGAGAACCAGGCTGCGCCAGAGACTGAGGCGGGGCTAAAAAGTCGGCATGGTGTCGGAGGACCGAAGGAAAAGAAGGAGGGGCATGGCTCGCTGAAAGGCAGCACTCGGGTCAAGCCGAGGAAGGGCTCCAAGTCAAACAGCTCCTCGCGCAGCCCGAAGGGGAGTTCCTCGCTGGCCGAGGATGGGGAGGAGCTTATCACCAAGCGCTACAAAGAGAGGGGTTCGGGGAGCGGCGACATGTCAATACCCTCGTCCCGGCGACGCTGTAGTGCAAATGTCACGGCACAGAACGATTCTGACGATTCAGAGCTGGAGGTCTGCAGGTTAGTGTGTCCGTGGGCGTGCGTGCGTGTATGTGTGTGTATAAGTCACGTGTTTCTGCTCGCTCAGTTAATTTGCATTACTCCATTGTCGGTTTGTGCTATTCTATCAGTGGTGTCCTTGGAGTAATTCAGAAGCTGTATCGTTTGTGTGTGTGTGTGTAGGATCTGCCACTGCGAGGGTGATGAGGAGTGCCCACTGATCACACCATGCTTCTGCACTGGCAGTCTGAGGTTTGTCCACCAGGACTGTCTCAACCAGTGGATTAAATCCTCAGATACACGCTGCTGTGAACTCTGCAAATACAACTTCATCATGGAGACTCAGCTTAAACCTTTACGCAAGGTAAACACACACACACACACACACACACCCACCAGTGATGATTCCAAGCTCCACCAATTTTTTGCTGATTTATTCTAAACTCACCTCTGTCTGTCTTTGCCAGTGGGAGAAACTCGAGATGACTAAAAACGAGCGGAGAAAGATTTTCTGTTCGGTGATGTTCCATCTAATCTCAGTGGCGTGTGTGTTGTGGTCCATCTATATTCTGGTCCAGAGGACCGCCAAGGAAATCAGCTTGGGCAAGGACGGTCAGTTACTTTTCAAAGTCTCCTTCCACAGTCCAGAACCCTACAGAGAGAAAGGGAGAGAAAGAGATTTGTCTGTCTGTCTAAAAACCATAGCACAACTCATCATTTGTGACGTTCTAATCTTAACTAGTTGTCCATAACTGTCAACAAACAAGTCAAATTCCTGTAAGAACTTCGTGGCCTCTAACGTTATTTTACATTCACAAAACA
Source organism: Galaxias rostratus (assembly GCA_036024795.1). NCBI lineage: Eukaryota > Metazoa > Chordata > Actinopteri > Galaxiiformes > Galaxiidae > Galaxias > Galaxias rostratus. Next base: position 22,815 of record JAVQJS010016958.1, on the reverse strand, counting down.
ATATATCAGTCTGGATGGTAAACGTTGAAAGTTTGAGCAAAATGACTGGATCAGTGAAAAAGGGATCACAGACTGCTGATCCGCTGCTGACAACCAGGATTCAGTACAAATAATGTCATTAAAATGTGTGTGGAAATCATGGGAGAAATGTCTTTCTAGACTAACATACTGCACATTATTTAGTCAGCAGCACCGCTTTTTTTTTTTATTCCAGTCGTGTGTGCATCTTAAAATTTCCCAAACCATTGTCAAATCATCTCTCTCACGTGGGTCTTACCTGATTGTAGAACTAGATATGTATGTCAGCAGTGTTTGACAATAGCTGTGTGTGGATCATGTGGGGTGGAAGAACATCAAACATGCCATCTTGTGATAAGATTTGATCGTCTTGGGACCTGCTTTGAAAATCCCTTAAATCAGTCTCTCTTCCCTAGAAAGTTATATTTTGTTTTGAATATTTTTCGCGTAGTGTCGTCTTGCCCATAAACCCTTAAATACAAGTACATTGAATTAGAATATCCAGAAGAAGCTTGATCAGAGTTTGATCAAGATTAAGATAGGATTCCTTAGGTGACAGAGGCAGACACCAATGACGAGCATAACCATAGTTACTTATGCAAGTGCATAAGGGGATTAAAAGTCACATTTTAATCCAGAGCTAATATTTATTAATCAACTGAGTTACCTTTTTTGAACGTAGATAGTGAGTCTCTTCAGAGAGAACAGAAATGAGAAACTACACTTACTCTTGATTTCAGACGAGTTATGGAGAATGTCTTTGGTGAAGTACTATGCGTCAGATGGTAAGACCAGCTCAGGCATCAGTCCTGTACACCCACACATCATTCTCCCCTTCGTCTACTGTAGACTGACTGGTAAAAGGGGTCAGAAATCTTTAGGACAGCTTTTTAGCAAATCCATAAAACAGGGACCATAACATAATAGCTTTAACACAGTCTGACCCTCATGATTATTAACAATGATAAAAAACACCAAAATGGTAGACAATCTAAAATGGCATAGGATTCACCGATGTTGCACAACAAAACTCAGGCTAATGGTTGACTTTCCAAACTGTAGTTTACCAAAACAGTGCTTTATTCCAGACCATTTCATTCACAATATGTCTATTGCACAGCAGTGGCCATAGATCCAGCCAATGCCGGTCACATAAGCCTGGTCCTGTGCTCTCCCCTCAGGTGTGTTGGAGTGGCCCTTTTGGACTAAGCTGATATTGGTGGCCGTCGCCTTCTCAGGAGGCCTCATCTTCATGTACATCCAGTGTAAGGTCTACCTGCAGCTGTGGCGCCGACTCAAAGCTTTCAACCGCATCATCACAGTGCAGAACTGCCCCGAGAACGGCCCCCCATCCTGTCAGGCCCCTCCCACTGCCAACGGTAAACACCAGCCTGTGGAGGTCCCCATGGGCCCCATGGGGAACTGCGGCCAGGCCGCACCGACAGACTCCGACCTGACGGACGACGCAGCCGTTGCACCGGAGGAAAGCCCCGTCTGAGATCCCTCCCAAACAGACACACACTCACACCCCAAAACACATCCCAGGCTCTAACTAGCACATGCCAAAACCTGATGTGAATACGAGCTTGTTTAAGAGGGTTTGTCAATAGTTTAAACTTCAATGTGTTATAATATTGTTGTCATTGAAGTGTCTGGACTCGTATGATCAGTTAATTCATAAGCACCACTGGGGACGAGAAACGGCTGGGGCTGTAGAGTATCGGACTGTAGGAAAGTCAAGGAAGCAGGATGGGTCATAAAAGAACAACAATGATATGAATATGGAAAACTAGCCGTACAAGAGCGATGACAAACCTTTTTTATACTGCACTATATGCTATAATGTTTCTGATGGGGCACTAATTCACATTACCAATGCTAGCTGGTTGTAAGCCACTTTTTGAACCGACCCCAGCCAATAAGGGCTTCAAATACCAAAGACTATGAACGTGCAAAGACAATCTTCGTTTAGTGAGCAAGGTCTGTGGTTAACATGTAGACTAATCCCACAAAACTGTACATTATAGCATACAAAATTATGATTTTCCAAATTTGGCATATGTTAACAGATGTTCACCGACTCTACCAATGAAACCCTCAAAATAACAGAATCGTGGATTTTTACAATAGCAAAAGATTAGATATACATTATCTTGTTACTTTAAAAACATCCTGTTGCTTTTAAAATGTTCTTCAAAAAGGTACTTGTGTTACTTGACGCATTGCTTTAATGTGACTATTTTATTGTGTTTTGTACAACTCAACAGTGTTAAATTTAAATTTAAATTGAAAAAGTGTATTACTCTGCAGGTTTTTGATTGACCGAAGTCATGGCAACAGTTGCTTACTTATACAATATTTTCTATATATGAATTGTGTCTAGTAACTAGTCTAGTTGGTTACATTATCTCTCAACTAAAGTGTTTTATAGCTGACATATGAGAAATTTGCCTATACCAAACTGATTATTACACTTTTCACAATGGAAGCTAATTGGTGCAATAAATCTTGAATGTACACCTCTTACATTGCTTGAGTTTAGCGAATAAATCCGGAAAGCCTCATAAAGGAATTTAATTTAACTTTCATAAGCTTAGGTAGTGACATAAATTATATTGCCATCTTCTGGACTACACTGGAATAGAAGCACAATTTCAGACAAATTCACACTAATGACGCCACACTAAAACAGATGCACACACATGGCCAAACTTGTTCCATGGACTCCTGATCCGTTTCTTAGCGTCCACTCCGGCAGCCATGACGCAGCTGGGCTGTTGTAGTTCTATTGCCTCAGAAAGAATTAAACACTGTCCAAACGTGTGATGTTTGACAAAGGGCTTCAAGTCTTTTATACTGGCTTCACTCAGTAGTCTCCACCACCAACTCCTTATCACCTCCACCCTCTTCGTCTTCTTCATCATCATCATCCACATCCAACTCCTCTATTCCTTTATCCTCATCCCCCACGACACTTTTCTCCTCGCCCTGCGTTCTGTCCACTCCTTTGCTCGAGATCTTTCTGAATTTGATGTTGGGCAGTTTCTTCAGATCCCCATTCCAATCTCTGTCCCCCCAAAATAGGATATTAGTATAGTACAGCAGTATTGTACAGCAGTGAAGACATTCTGCGCGAGTGAGCATTACTAAATCATGCAGAGCCAATCCACTAACCTGAAAAACTTCAGATGCTTGGCATTCATAATATCGGGAATCTCTGTAAAGACAGGGATCATATATAAGATCATATAGCAGAGCACATTTGAATATGCAAACATGTGTGTCTAAGAAAAGAGTTCAAACTTACCAAACCCATTACCCTCATATAGAGCCTTCTCTCGTTCAATGGTTTGCTGAATGTGATTCTCTCGGGCGCCGTGGCTACGACCTTGCCGACCCTTGATGCCATTTACCAGATCAATCTGTTCCAGTTCAGAGTCAAACCTCTGAAGGTAGCTACAATCGTTTCGAAGATAAATAATAAACGCAACAGCCAAGGTGACAATCTCACAGACGATGGACTGACACAACAGCAATTACCACACATACTCAAAAAAGGCAGAAACAAATTTTCAACAAACAGGTATATAAGTAAATGTATCACTCAGACTGAGTATTGTGTTTGATAGTTGTCTGTCTATTTGTTGTTAGTTCTGTGCAATTAATTGGCAACACATTTGTGTAGCGCATTCAGTCTTGAGAAAAGCGCTACAATTCAATTAAATTAATTACTATTAGTTCGGCTACTTCAGGTAAATAAATTGACTTAGTTGGGGGTGGAGCATAATGAAAAGAAAAACATATACACGAGATGACAGGCAAAGTTAAAGTTCTGTAGCCTTACCACTATTAAGCCAAGATACACAATTATTACAATGCACGTGTGCACTTTATTCCCTATGGGCAAACTTGATTTTGTTTGAAGGGAAGGTACTACTTAAGTACAACAATAAACAACACATATGTCAGACAGTAGCAACGGCCTTCTGCAAAATATTGCGGGGCACAGAATAAAAACTACTGTTTTGTTTAAAAAGTGCCAGGGATGTGATTGGTTATCAACAAAATACATGAGATCATTTCTATACATCTTACCACCAACCAACAGATTGATCCATGGCAGCAAAGTAGCATTTGTGAACCTTACCTTTCAACAATGTCACATGCTTCCTGTTTAGTATAGGCAACCTTCGTTGGCTCCAATCGGTCCTTAAACCACAGCAGTTTGTCCCCTATAATTATATAAATAAATTAGCCGCTAAACTAGGATTAAACAGCCATTATGTGCATCTTTAGAAGTTAACAAATGGAATGCAAAAGTTGATTTAACTTACGGATAGTATTCAGCCGTGAGGCTTTCTCCGTTCTCTGCCTACGTTGTGAGGAATAGTTGGTCAAATTAGAAAAATTAAGAAAACAGAAAATCCTACACCGCCGATCTGTATAATTAAAGCATAACTTTCTTTGTTCGCGAACTTTACCTGTCTTTCTTGTCAATGCGTATTTCCTCTCGCGCAAGGTAAGCCGCCTTCCGACTGTACGGATGACACACTTTCTCAGGAGCCTTTCCCTTCTGTTTCTGTACTTTTGGCTGAAACAAATTAGCACATCAATATCAGTGTTTCATACAACGAATTTACACAAGAAATAAATGCCTTATGTCATGTTTTACCATATTAATGAATATCTCGTTGCACGTGTCACTGTTTACAGTTTCTACGGAAAAGGGTCCGTGTTTAAAATATGTCCCCATTTGGTCAGGTACCAAAATCAGGTTCCTAGGAAGTTTCAATCGGTTTTTTAATGATCCGAGTTTTACTTTTAAACAACTTTTGATCTTTCATTGAGCTTCCATTAAATACATTGTCATCAATGAAAAAGTATTAATTCTGCACATGTTACGTTTTCTGCTCTATCAGTGCAGTGCTAGTCTTTAAATTGCTTTGAAACTCACTGGTTAGTGGGTTTAGAACCCAAATTAAACTTGATATAATCATATTCATACAATTGTTACGAGGTGTTCATTGTGTTCCAAAACACCCCCTTCTAGTTTAACGAATGCGAATGTTTTATGTTGACTTGAAACTGTGGTTCGCCGATTATGTTTTAACAGAGCAACCAGCAGGGGGAAGTGTTGTGTAAAGTGTTCCTATCGTGGACTTTCAACACCATGTAGGAAATAATAATATTATATTAACAAATAAAATCTAACTTATTTGACTATCCAACTTACAATCCCTCGCTATAAAAGCTTTCGATTATATAACATGCAATGATGTCCAATATAATGACCTTAAAATCCTTTTTTGTTAATGTTCAAAGTGTTTTATTTGTCAATGCACTTTTTGTTCGAATTTCAAACCTCTTCAAGTTGGTTTGTGTCTTGGTCTTGTGTGTGAAAACAAATTAATTATATATTGTGTCTCATACACACTCTTACAGTAATTACTGTACAGTTTTTCTGTTATTTCCTGTTAGTTGTTTCCTGATGACATTTTAATCATGTCAGGATTGCCAAATCAAACTTTTTTCATGTCTTGTCTTGGCTTATACTGTGTTGCTTGACATCATTTATGTTTTGCTTCATAATCAGACAAGGAAGCCTTTCACAGCCCAAACAAAAGCAATTTGCCTGAAATCTTACACATCAAGTTGAAACATGCTACCAACACAGTGCAATCTTGAGCTACCGGGAAAGGCTTGGAACAATCCATGAATGCGTAACACAAATGTTGCAAAATACTGAAATGAGGGAATGTTTTCCAGGATACATACATTGTATTTGTATGTGATTTACAATAGAAAAAATAGGTTCACCAACAATGAGGTTTCAGCCATTGAAAATGTAATACAAGTACTTCAAACACATCCTAGTTCATCAGATTCTTCTGACGACAAGATTGAAAGAAACAAGTGCTATACGGTTGCAAATGTTTTCCTTTTCCATGCCAGAGTTTGCTTCCCCTTTCGTGAAGCTGCATACCAATCCAGAAAGAATGTACTTCTACTGCAAACTGTGAGCTTCCAGGCTTGTGGCTACAAGCAAAAGGTTGATTGCATCACATCCTGGAGTTATCTGTAGGAAGCAGAATGATCTGTAAGGTGTGTCTGGGGTGTTTCTTTTCTTTCTCTCCCGCTCTCTCTCTCATTGCGTGTCTTTCTGCTGAACTGTGTGTGAGTGCGTCAAAGCCTGAGCAGGAAGTGAGATGACTTGACAGCAGTGAGAGAAGTGGGGACACCATGGCATTTTATCTACATGTTGGCCTGGTAACATGAGGAGCGGCCCCTGAGAAATGACTCCTCTGCTGCTGCTGCTGCTGCTGACCAGTCTGGCTGGGACAGGTATGTACGAAAGCACCTCACTCTGAATGACTTGCCAACACCTGTTTACACTTTAAAATGTTAACCCACGATTTTTCTTAGTAATACAGCTTGTTCGATTGTTGTTCTTCTGCAACACAATGTGGACTTGTGGAGAGTGTTTTGAGTGGAGGTGTGATATATTTTGTCAATACACTTTTAGGGTATTGATCTGCTATTTTTCTAGCATGGCAAAGTTGACATGCTGGAATTAGTTATGTTGTGTTTCCTGTATGGTTCTCCAGGCGACAATGTTGCTTTGTCTTTTTCTATATTTTCTTTCCTGGCGAAATCTTAACATTTTCTCTCTACATCATTCTTTAACTAGTGGATATGCCATTATCTCATTATGCATACCTAATATTTAATGGTTATGTCTGAATAATAGACACTTACTTAGACAGGTACTTTAAAGTGTTACCAGACAGTTTTTAAACAAGGATATCCTGGTATACTTCTAATAGTCCCTCATGTTAAATATGTGAGGAAGTTATTCCACTTAGGTCACTGTTTTGTAATGACTTACCACTAGCAGTAAAATTACTCCCATTTCAATGTATTCCAATGACACTATCAGAGAATTGTTTTTAACAAATGTCTACAGTTGGTATATTGCTTTCTTCTTCTTTGAAGTAAGACCATACTAGAATAAAGATACACACTTTTAATGTAGAATCCCCTATCTAATATATCCTATGTGTTGGTTATACTGTAAATTAGATTTCTAGCCAGTGACAAGTGATAATGTTTTTCACTGAAACAGTATGGTTTTAGGAGCAAATGATCAAGATCTTACACATGTACACCAACACACAGTTTTCATCAACACTACTGTATTTTTGGTATGACTGTTTATGACTTTGTAACGATATATGTTAAATTGCAGTAATCAGCGATGACCAGCCTGTTGACCACTCAGGAGAAGCTGAAGTTTTGGAGACCACAGCCACAAATCTTGAGGTTGGCCAAGGCGATCCGAAGGGCTCAGGTAAGTCTGGATAAGTCTTTCTGTCTCTATCAGTGTTAGCGGAAGTGGGTTTCCTACCGTATCCCAGGGTCTAAGACCCAGAATGTTTTTCTTGAGCACTGAAATGGGACTCGGGCGAAAAACTTGTTTGTTTGGAGCTCACACAAAATATCAATTTGTATTGTTTTTGTCAAAATGAAATTTGGTTTTACGGTTAATAGTGTTGTTGTTGTCTTTTCAGCTGAGCTTGAGACAGATCACACTCATGGCCCTGGTCGTGCTATGAACATTGATATAGATGAATATGAGGGTAAGTCAGTCAAACAGTGGCATTTTTTTATTTGAGCTCGCCTTTGTACTCTTGTAATGAAAGAATGTGTCTGCAAATTGCAGCACATTTCTTACACTGAATTAATATGTTCTTGAGAACTACTAAAAGTATAGACAAAGCAAGTGCTGATTGAACTCCCCCCCAGCAGCTGACAAAATAATTCCAATTAGTGACGATGTTGTCTTGCTTTGCAGCTTTTCCGAACAATAGCAGTCCTACCGGTGAACCTGAAAATGAGGAACTGAGTCTCATAATTATCTTGGTCCCTCTTGTGCTGGCCATTGTGATCATTTCCATGGTTGTGGGCGGAATTTTGATCAAAAACCGATGCACTACAGAAAACCATAGAAAAGGTTAGTTGGTCCGAGAACGGCCAATTTTCCACATGGTAAGTAAAAAAGCGTGTATTTTTAAGAATCTTAACACCAACACAGGCCAGGACAAAAGGAAAAGGTGTAAATGATAAGCTGAATACTTTTAGAAATCTAAGTGTTGCTGTTGGATGTCTCTGATTTGGGGAATGGCATATACTAGATATATATATAATTTGATGTAATATAAGTTTTATAGAATGTTAGAATAATTTTATTTTGTGATCTCTCTCAATCCTAATGTAGGCCTGACAGGGGGTCCAAAACTAATTTCCCCCCAAGCAAACTCATGAATCCCACATGTATTGATATTGGCTTGGTTCATACTTGACCAGTTATATATTTACTCAATCTTCTTAAAGTTTGCTGTTGGAAGGTATTCCTAAAGTTGAACCACTTATTGATAAATGACCATTATGATGCCTTCTTCCTCTCAGATAAAAACAAAGAAGATCCATATTTGGATGGGCCCAGTGCTGAGAAGGTGCCCATGTAAGTACTGCACCGACGCTTTCATGAAGTAATGTGTCATCTGAATATCTGTCTTTGAACACAACTGCTATGTTCGGTATGATTAGGCTTTTAAAGAGGATATTTCCTGTTTAAAGGAAGTTATGTGTGCAATTGCTTGTTTGTCCATTCCTCCTCAGCAGTTTAGACATTATCTTACACCATCCTCAACCAAGGATTTGTGCTGTCATAGTGCAATATCTTACCTAATGGTGAGAGCCGTCCAATGTGTCAATGTTACAGTAGCTGTGTTACTTGAGAAAAGAAACATGAGCGCAGAATCAACGCTTTAAATCCCCTTTATTAACCTTATAGAGTATATAAACCATCCTGTCTTAACATAACACCAGAGCACACTGCTCTAGCACATTCACAGTATGCATACCATAAGTGGACATACCCCAGATTAGCTAAACATCAGCAATATATTTAGAAATATAAAAATCTTCGTTTTGTGGTGGCAGGCCTATGTTTGAGGACGACGTTCCCTCAGTGTTGGAGTTGGAGATGGAGGACTTAGAACAATGGATGAAAAAGGAAGGTGGGTACCCAAAATGAATTAAACCGAACTGTAGAAACAGTAGATATGGAATATAATTTTCTTTATAGAAGTAAAGTTGAATTATTCAACGCTTCTCAGTAGGAAGTGCACTGGAATGATTGCTAAGAAACAATATGTCCAGAAGAGGTCGCCATTGCACTGTGTTGCAGACAAGCACGGGCTGACACGGAGTAACCTCCCTTTGAGGCTATCCAAACAGAATAAGAGCCTGATGTCATTCATGATGCATGGGGCTACTGAAATACTTTCCTTTTTTGGACATGTTTCTAAACATCTCATCTTTTACCAGTATCTCAGCGTGGGATGAATCTGCCAATCTGTGGCGGCCCTTTTTCTGTGTTAATGTTGGATGTATTGTAACTTTACAGAGGGTATCTGTACAATGACTTGTATATTTGCGTCTCTAGGTGTGGATGGTCTGGACTCTGGGAAGATATGATGACTGTCATTGTGAGTCAATTATTCTTTACTAATAATCAAAAACCAAGTACAGTAGTCTGTACTAGATGCTGGCTAATAATACTTTGCAACATTAATGTACTCACTACTTTTTTTTTTTTAATTGAAGGACTACTATAGGTAATGAGCTTTTATTACAAACGATTTTCAATTCCACATTACACCGAAGAACTCAGAAGCATCAATAATCAAGCCGCGGGGCAAATATATTTTGTCCGTTTTCTGTCTATCCTATTCTATCAACATTAAAGTGACATTGTTGGGTGAACAAACAAGATGGTTGGACCTGTCACATCCATTCATGTAATGTAAAGTCAGATTTCCTGTAAGCAACAAGAACACCATGGTAACAACACATCTATAGCTGTTGCCTGCTATATTTAAAAGGAAACTCACCCCGGTGACGTTAATCTTTGAGTTTCACTCTTGTGAGATCCGGTTTGTCAGAGGCACAGTTCGCTTGAATTTGGTACAATCCTTGGAATAGTTTTTGGCTTCTGGTTATTTTCCCCACGTCACAGTCTTAAGTAGAAAAATGACCAAAATTAAAAGTTCTATAGTTAAAGTTGATATTACCCTTGTCTCTGCATTCACCAGAATTTTATTTAGTTATTGCCCTTAAGAGTCTTCCTATATTCCTTTAGACCCCCTCCCATTCGGTTGTGTTTACCTGCATCAGCTGGGTTTGATGAACTCTGAACCCCTTTAGTTCTAACCCACGGTAATGCTTTGGAATGCTCCTCACATCTGTTTGCGATTGCGACAGGCATTCATGGGAGTGTGGCGCAACTTGGTGTGGGAAGGCCCCCATGGCCGTCTGTGGGCTGGGTGGGCAGGAGTTAGTGTTGCGGGATGAGGGGTCAAGGTCCACTCTGCTAACGGTAATCTCATGTCCTTCACACGCATTACTTTTTCCCAGGGTTCTGTTGGTTGAGTGGCACAAAGGTCAGAGGCTGCCATCAGTGAACCTTTGCCGACAACAACATTGCAACATAAAACTAAACAAAAGCCAACCCGGTGTTACGCCTGCGCGATGTTATGTCATGCGAGTGGTACCATGTTGTGCAACTCCAACTTGTTTTGGTGCAGCCTATATTTTGGCTTACGTTGCGTCCCATGACTCTTAATATCCACTTAGGCTGGGTTTGCCATTCCAGTAATGGTTTTGGTATTGGACCTCTTCCTCTGCAATCTTTTCTTCTATCACAGGAGGAACCATTTGGAACTCTGTCTCATCTGTCTGCCTACGCTTCCCTCTCTGCTGGTGACCAAGGACACTCACTACGCAAGGAAGACCAACCAGTTACTCTGCAGTACTCTACTGGCCTCTGTGACCCCACTTCCACTTCCATGTGCCCATCACAGAAACGTTACGAGCACACAGCAGACCGGGAGAGGAAATACCACCATGGAACTGACAAACGGTTGAAATAGACATTTGTTTTCCTTTTGGCTTTCCAGAAGAAAATAATGATGCTGTTTGAAAGTTACATATCACAATTCCATAAACGTTGTGCTCACACCACCCTTAAGACTTCCATAGAGCCACGAGTCTGGCATTAAGACTTGCATCAGTTGTGTTTTGGCTATGATTCTCCCTCCATGTAATGAATAATGAATGGCTGCTGCATTGCCATTCGTTCGGTATCCTGTGCCTTTTGTCCATTGTTTCAGGCCCACTTTTTGTGTCATTCTATTATTGCCTTTTGTATTCAGCTGGCATAGAGTAATTAATGGTGCTTTGTGGTTTGCTGTGGCAGGGAATCTGCATTCGAAAAAAGGATTAGCTCTTAAACAATTTGGCAGGCACCCACTTTCCTGACACCAAGACAACAATGACTTTCATAATTCAACCACACAAGTTTCCAAATACCCTTTTATTCACTCTGCCTTGCCACAGAAAATTCCAGTCCAAATGTTCACGTTTACCACCCATTTCTCATGATAAGTAACTGGTCATGAATACTCATCCTGACATCTAGGCTACTCTCCTCTCCTCCTCAGCTTTCTAGCTCTCTTTCCATGTGCTCTAGTGAGTTCAACAGTTTTTAATTTAAAATGTTTTATGCATGAGGAAACTGAGATTGTGAAAATGCCTTTGATATACACATGAATGCTATAGCTAGTTATGATTCTATGCTGCAGTAGAGGGGGGACCCATTTTCGGAATGAAAAGTATATATGTTGTGATTTGGTGTTTTATGTTGTAATTCGATTTTCCAATAAGTGAAACCATTTTAAATAGCCCAAAATGTTATTGTTATAACAAAACAACATATGTTAGCGTTGTAGATATAAACAGAAAAATCTTCAACAATTCTGACTTTCATAAATCTAAAGTTAAAACATATTACATATTTAGTGGACTTAAGTAAATTGGTCTGGAGTATTTGGAATATTTTCCATTGGGATTTAGGAACGTGTTCCAGCATTCCATAAATCTTGTGGATTTCGGTGGTTTGGAGAGTCACCCTATTTTCCAAGACAAGCATTCGTTTTCAACCATACGTCTCCTTGTTAGTCCGGTCATCCTCCTGTGTGTCTCAGAGGACTAGATGTGGTGAGGATCCACCGACCCGCCCATCCCCCTCCACCTCTCTCTGAGCTCCGCATGTCTGATGGACACTCATTGGAAGGTAATGGAATTCGCATGAGAGGAGGTTGCGGGGGAGCAAGGACAGAGAATACGCCAGACCAATGCATATAAATAAGGACTTACGGACAAAGGAAAACCTCCGCTGTTTCTTTCTCATTACATGGCTTTCACAGGCAGGGACTGAAAATGTGCAGCAGGTGCGATCTTTTTACTTCCCAGCTGCACCTTGCTTTTAGCAGAAGCAACCCAAGCTATCTGATTATACTGTGTATCAATGGAATACAAATGTCACTACATCATTTGAGGCACCCCCATATTCCCTAAGCCAAAATAATAACCCAAATGATATATAATATAGTAACCATAACCCAAAGTAGACCAGCTCAACGTCCTATCAAAACTTAGGAGCTGAAAGTCAAACTCATTCTTTAGAAAACACCATGCATCCTTTTTTGTTGTTGTTGTTTTTTACAATGCTCTAGTATCTCTTTAGACTACACCAAGATTAGGGAAGGGTGTTTCCCAGATTTGTTCACACAATCAAGAGGGACAGATTCTGGTCAGACTGGTTTGCATGTATGCATGAAGCAGAGGAGCTGCTCACCCATGGTGATGCTGATGACATAACCTAGACCTAGACCTGATACATGTCTGATGCAAATGTTTGCGGAAATACAACCCTTAGCAACAATTAATTGACTTGGGCACATACTGTGGCTAAAATTACACAACCCACGTAGCCTAATATTTGATGATACATCAAACAGGAAGCTAGTTTGCATTCATCCTAATAGAGCCTGTCCTCCAGTATTATTTCAGAGGTGGACTTCAAATTTGAGTGAGAACAGTGTTAAACATGTGGTGACTCTGAGATGAGTTACCTTGATCCTCGAGCAGCAGTCCGTTGTTGACTGTGTTATTGTCTTGCCCTCAGGCAAGGTTTTCAGTCACACCCTATCTGTTCTCGCACACGGTCCCACTATCAGCTGTGTTTGTCTTTTCCGCAGCGTTATGGCCGACGCCTCAACATCGTTTCAGTGGCTTTATCAGTGCTATCAGGCTCTGCCAGAGAAGAGAGGGTAATCATTTTATATTGAGTGAAGCACACAGTGAGTGTGCATCAGGGATGAATGTGTGCATTGTGTCCGTTTGTTATTATGTGTGGGTGTGGTTCTGAGGCTATTTTCAAAGAATGCATTTCTAACAATTTTTCTCTCTGTTTAGCTTTTAATTTAATGGATGCAGATTTCACACTGATGTTGTGTTGTTAACAGTAAAACAAATTAATGTAAAACATTGCTCTCCCTCTCACCAACTCAACCTATCTCTCCCTGAAATAGAGACATGATCTTCTGGTGACTTAAACGGTAAAGCATTCTATTAAAGCAGTACAACGCAACAACTAGTTGAACAATGCAACAATATTACAACACCATAGTTAATTATTTTTCATACAAAAAAAAAAATCAATAAAGAACTATTTTAATATCGGAATGCTTGAACCACCTGAAACCAAATCCTCTTATTCACATCCTAATAGTGATATTTGATATTGCTTACAGCTGAAAAATGAATGTTAAAACCAGAAGTAGGCACCTGCAAAGAACATCTGAACAGCCCCCCCCCCCACGCACACACACTTCTACCACAGACGGGCCGGGCCCATCCCTGCCTGTGACTTCCTTAACCTGAATAATATGAGCAGTTACTTGCTTGTGTTATTTGGGTTATCTCAAACAGCAATGCAATGAGATTGTTTCCAGTCAAGAGTGATCTTCATTATTTTTACTCATTACATTTTGTACTTATATAATCCTAGTGTAAGTATATTACAAACATCTCATTCAGGAATTCCGTGTTTCCGCCTACATTACAGGACACGGCCAGACAGCAATGGTGTGGCCTATATAGCAGACTTAATTTCATGTATGCAGATGATTGGCAAATCACAGCTATCTTCGGCTTGTTTTTTGTGGCTGCAAAGAGTGTTTCCTTACTTTCACTCAGAGTCTTATTTTTCAGCTGTCTTTGGCCAAAAGCCAGAGTCAATTCCATGCTTCTCAGAATCACATTCTTCTGTGCTTAGTGATATCTCAGAGTCTCAGACTCACTCTCTGGTAGATTAAGAAACAGACTATGGAAACGACTATAAGACAAAGCTTAACAATGCCTGGCACACTGCCAATCTTGAAAACCACGACACTTAAATGTAGTGTTTTTCTTTTGTGTTGTTTTTAAAGCATGTAGAGTTAATCCAATTGCTTTGAATGTTGGATTTCAATCTTTGTTTGCCACATTCACATGTAAAAAAACATGTCTCCTCAGTGCATCTTTTTATATATTTACATAAACACTATGATCCTGATGAACTGATCAGATAACATGTGAGGTATTGACTGATTTTGAGAGGATTGGGGTTTCCCCCATCAGGAGTTTAAAGTTTATTGTAAAAACTTTTCGGACAAGGTCAAATTGCATTTGGAACAATTAATCATGACTCTATTCTCGTTTTGTAGATCAGCAGGTGGAAGTTTATCGTGCTTCAAATGCCCCACTGAACGGCCTCTCAAAGACTGTATTGACAGCATTTCTCATGACGATGAAAAAGTGGACTAATGTAAAAGTTTATTTTTTTAGGGTTAACATCGGCCATATACACGCACACACTTTTTTTTAAACCAATCAGTCATGTTGACATCAAATTAGAGCGTCACACTGGTAAGATCATACTGCCATCATCATCTTGCGACACAAATGTTCTCCGGTCGGTGGAGAGATCGAAAGGCCAGGCGAACGAAAGTCTCTGTTGTGTTGGAAGGGGCTTCGGAGAGCATTCATATGGCTATCTGAATAAATGTTCAATCTTGTTTCCTGCGGATTTCCTAGTTCTACTGTTGGGGCAAAACTCAAACAAAGCTAATTTCGTCGGTCAGTGTAGAAAATCTACTGTCATTATTTTTAAGATGATTTACGGGTTTTGTCATGTAGCTACATGAGAAAACGATTGTCAATTCAGTATTAGAATGCTGAACTGTAGTGATCGTTAGCGATAGCCTGCTAGTACTAGCATTTGGCTTTGGCAGAAGGGTTACGTTATAGCACACGGATCGTTAATGTTAGCGTTGCTAGCTAGCGTTAACCCAGTTAGCTTGTTTGGCTATCGGTAGTTCACTTATCCACTACTGGGAAATACAATCGGCAGAGACTTCGGCTCGGCGGCACAAACGTGAATGTTAAATTAGTGCAGCTTCAAGAAGACAATTTTCCAGACACCTTCAAAGTGGATTCGTCTGAGCTGTGATCGATTGCTGGTTACTCTTCCATATTTTTCTGAGGTAAATCGGATGCTACCCAGGACACACACTGCTCTTCTACAAATCAAGTAACAGGATGCCACAGATGGAGGGCCGATTGTCCCCGGTCGTGGAGTGAGTGTGTCGGTGTTGATCTGAGAGGTTTGGAGGAGGGCCAGTCAGCCAGCCAACTTTAGGTTTCTAGTTTGTTGGCTGCGACACCTGCGACTAAAATAACAGGCAAGCTCCCGCTGTATAAAAATAGGTAACTGGTTCACCAGTGGTTGGCTAGGCAGATGCTAGCTAAATGCTTTACGCTAGCAAATAGCTAACCTCTGGGTAGATAACCCACATTAGTAGCAAACATGGGGGTTTAATAAAAGCTTAATGCGGTTCTTTGCTGATTGGCAAGATGTTTTGAATGTTGGTGGGATATAGGTTTTGTTTTTAAAACTTTGTTAGTATAACTAAAACTATATAGCCTGTAAGCTAGCTAACTTAACTTAGATGCAACGTGACAGATATGGGCGCCACTGTGGACACAGGCTGCGCACATGTTGGCAATGAAGTATTATTGTTGTTCTATTGCGAGACTCCCCAGGCCCAAGCGAAGTTGTTATATCTGAACTTAACGACAGTTGCAGAATATTCATACATTGTTTGTAAATCGGCCACGTTGGGCTGCCAGGCGTGCCAGCCAGAGGATGGAAACCCTAAGCAACAGTGCCTTGTGTAGCGTCTGTCTGGGGAACCTTAGGCTTAGCTAAATATATATTGAGGGGGGCTCTTGGATACAGCAGGATCCTTGCGTATACACACACATCTACATTTTATTATTCAGGCCATTACAAATTAGGTATTTAGGTTTGTAGCAGGAACCATATGAAATCTTAGCGTTGGTAAATGTTTGGTCCAATCATAACTTTTTTCAGGTTCCGCATTTACTTTCAGATAATGTTAATTCAACAACCAGATGTTGATTGGCAAAATGAGTATGCCACCGTCCTTTTGCTAGTGCAAGCTGCTTGACCCACCTTTTTTATAATAGACACTGTTTGGCCTCAGAATACCTTGCGCTACCATTACTTTTGCTTTACTATGTGGTTGAAGCGGCCTGGTTGGGGATGGAACATCAAAGATACCAACGCTTTCCATTTATGTTTATCTTAGTTGCGAACATGGCGCGTCCAAGATGACAAAATTGACCCGTTTTATATTTTGTGCCTTTGACCTTCCTCCCCCCCCCCCAATGTGTGTTTGGCTAGTTGTTGTTGTTGCTGTTCAATTATTTTCTGTAGGTCAAGCAAATTACATTTACACAGAATCTTTATTAAAGCGTAAATATTGTTCTGATTGGTCTGCATCAAATGTAGGATGCTCAGTCTATTGCAATGCAATCCATTTTTTGGGGAAAATAACAGGATAATAACTTCTTCTTTTTTTTGTTATTTGGACCTTTATCTTTGGACCATTTCAAGCAATTCATTGTACTGACTTTGATTTATCATGTTTGGAGGAACCTGCCTGTCTTTCCCAAATATAAGTCAAAGGTGGGGTAGGCAGTTTTGTGCGCAACACAAGGTTGCACAGCTTGACAAGAGGTAGAGGCAGCCATCAGCCAGGCAACAGCAAGCTCCCAATCCAAATTGTGGTCGATGCAATTGGATTTCTACCCGTCTATTAACACGTGTTCTATTGCATTTATTGCCAGACTCTTTTTGAAAAGTCTATCTTACTCTTTTGAGTTGCTTTGTAGTACAAGCAGTTGTTGCTGATGCTGCAATATCAACATTTTAGCAGAACTGTCTCCTGTTGAATCACACTTTCACTGTCTTGAGGGACTTCAACACGTGTATGCATTTGTAGAACAGCCAATTGCAACGCCTTCTCCCTTAATGACCTGTGATTGGCCAAAGTCTACCATCATAGGCTAGATTTTCTGAAGGCTGTAAACAGAGCTCAGAGGAGTGCAGGAGTAGAGGTTTTCCTCTCAGACCACTTTAATTACAATATGCTGCATGGTAAATGTGTAATTGTGCCCACTGATGCCAAAAGAAAATGACCTATTCTACCTTTCAACCTAGATTTGGTTCTCTGAGTTGTCTTGTTTGCAGCTTGGTCCAGGCTATGGTAAGGGGCCTTTAGATCTGAGTTATAGCCACATACTTTAACTCATCCTCAATTATATAATCCTGGGACTTGTTAGCAATGATAGGAAAGAAAACCTGCCTTTTGACTTTTAAAAAACAACAAGATTCGTGTGGATAGGCTTTTACGTGACATATTCGGTGGATCGCAGTGGGAGTGACAGGAGTGTTTGTGTCAAACTAACAATTTTAAATTTTGGTAGTTTCAGATGCACCCACCATCTCCTTATGAAATTAATCTGAACTGTTTACAATCAGCAAATGCACAGCATTTTATTGTCCCACCGACCTTGTGGGTAACACTGCTGAAAAGGTGTTACCTCAACATAGCTCAAGGCCTTTGCCTACTGAGTCACAAGCTGTTTTATATTCATTTGTATTCTTGGCACACTGAGGGGTTTATTCTAAACAACTTGGAGTTCAATCAAACAAGTTTATTACCTGAAGATGTACTGTTTGATTTTTTTGTTGATTATATGTTTTGTAGTCTGTACCTCTGTATTATCAGTCATACTTATTGTTGCGTTATTGTATAAATATATTTAATGTCATAGTTTTTTTTAATAGGATTGTGTTGCTCCTATGATATTCCTCCCCAATGCAAAAGAAAACTCATCCTACCTTTAAGGACTGCAGCCTTACCATGGAAAACAATTAAAGGTGTCAGTTTAGCAACAGGTTCTAGGGTTTTCTTTGATCTTATTTTTTTGGTTTGTTTACGTGAATTTGTGGTGCATTCAATGTGCGTCCATCCTTGTCAAGAGGCTTAATGTCCATTGTATCAATATGTCTTGTGACATAGATAGCGTGGACTTTGTTGTTGTTTGCAGAAGCCTCATCTCCCCTCATCATCTTGACCATTCCTGTCTATCAGTGACTTCTTGCCCAGCTAAGAGTATCCGTCCATCGACTGTGCCGTTCCCTGCTTTTGATGCCGGATGTGGCCAGAACATGAAGAAGGTAAACCAGTGTGACTTGACCAGTGTCCCTCTGCTCCCATCGTGCACTAATGTGTCACAAGAGAAGTGGTGAGGAATTGTCCACTGGAGAGTTGCTTATCGGAGACTTTATCTAATGGATAAATCTACATTTGGTTGAGCTTATCAGGACAGCATGTGGGTACGCAGAGGTGCCTCCGAAAGGTGCACAGAAAAGACACTGGGTTTATACGGTGATGGAGAGGCGATAAGTCCTTTCTTTAGATTTATAGGGAAAAGGAGTTGACGGAGGGCAAATTGAGCGTGCTTTAGAACCTTATGTTAGCGGGTTCATTGGTAGATATGATATGCAACTTACCCAAGGAAAAGGCTCTTCGCAATTGCCTCCTCTCCTTTCTAGGCATTTTGTGGGGATCTAAATCTACTGCATAGGGCTTTGGCCATCTTTTCACTTATATTGTGAATTGTCTTGTATGTGCGCTGTATCTCCAGCCAGCAAGGGCCACGTAAATAATTCAGGGCTCTTCCATGCGGTGGCTCTGGGTTGGGCTATGAACACAGGGGAGGAATCTCCTTGGCCCACTGCTTTTGATGCGGGCGACTGGTGTGAATACTAGCCAGGTCTTTGCGACACCTTCTGTGGAGGGACCAGAAGGACTTGGACACTGGGAGGGGAAATGACTCTTTTGGAAATAAGTCTCTTCCACCTCGTCAATAGGACACTTTTTCGGTTATGTCTCATTATAGTTACGTCTAATTAATGTAATCTGGATTCTAATAGCTTTTTGAAATTGAACCAGCGTGATACGAAAAGGCAATTTTATTCGTTACCCTCTGGAAAGAGGGATTCCAGGCACGCATTGTTTACACTAGCGGGTCTGAAGCAACGCAAATGCAGCCTCTTGCCCACATTGAGGAGCGCCATAAACAAACAAACTCAAGTATGGGCTCTTTGTGCTTTTTTCCCCACGATCAGGGCATTTAATGTGCAAATGCAATACAAATTGATTGTTCATTGGTCTTTTATTTGTATGTGGCTATCAGCTACCGTTGTGAAGGGGCCATATTACTATGTCAGGTTTGTGTTTGGAGAAATGAAATATGTTTAACTCCTTAAGATAATGGAAAATGGATGAAGGTACCCCCTTCCCTCCTCCCTGCCTAAACACAAAAATAACTTATTTCTCACTTATTGTTTTATATTTGTTTTTAACCAATTTGCTGTCCTAAAGACATCCAGAAGGATTACCTCAGTGGCCTTTTTCACTCGATTTCAATGGGCAACTAAAACAGGGGTGAAAGGGGAACCCCTGCATTGTCTTGAGCTAGCGCGTAGTTGTTTTTGTTCCCCTGCTCTGGCATTGAGCATTTTCATAGGGCCTTCTCAACAGCTGCACTACCCACTCTGTCAGTGTCCCCATGTTGGACAGGAAGCCAGGCTCTCTGTCTTGACTAAGAACAGACCTCTCCCGGTCAACCAGACTCATCCTGGTGCCCTCTGCCAGTTCCCTCCGCTTTCCTCTGTGGCTATCTGGAATGTCCTCTGTTCTTGAGGGCATTTCCCAGTACACTTGAGCTTGGAGCACCACTGATTGTATAAGGAACACTCAACCCCCGCCCCCCTACCCCAACTCCCCTCCCTACCACGCGCACACCCCATGCTCTCAGGATATGGTTTGCTATCAGTGTGGTTGTGTAGCTGGCCCTCCTCTTCTCTCTCTTCCACGTCCTGACCAAACACAATTACCCCACAGCAGCCCAGCTCTCCTCTGAAAAGCCATCCTTCCCATCACATCTTTTCTGAGACGGTAACAGCAGTGCAGGACTATTGGCCCTTGAAAGGGGGGGCCCCCCTAGCAGAGGTCCTGTTGACATGGAAACGCCCGTCTTTGTGAATAGAAGCTTCTCTTACAGGCCAGTCCTGGTCACTGGCCTCCCACCGTCTTTTGCCGCAGCAAGAGCCAGTCTAGTGAGCTAGCTTCTTTCCCCTATTTTCCCCCCTTGAATTTTTTGGAAGTCTTTGTTTGGGTTTGTCATGCTCTTTCCTCGGTTCAAGCAGACTATTGAATAGTTTTATAGCCACAAAGTTTTGCTAGTTCATGTACTTGCCAAATCCTGCATTTCTTGGTAAATGCAAGAGAAAATATGAAACTTGAAATGCTTGTCTTTACGATAAGCACCCATTTCCTGATATTGTTTCCACACCGTCTGTAACCATAACCTTATTAGGGGGAAAGGAAAAAGAGCATTATTGAATTGCAACATTGCATTGGCATTCACACACGTAAATTAAGAGCAATGTTTTCATAAAGACCCAACAACACAAAAATCCCAGAAGGAAGAACTGGAACTGTTATTTAAAGTCATTTAAATTTCATTGCTCTGCCCCCCTCCTTTTGGACTCTGAATTATTCACTGCTTATCAAAATTCAAGAGGAGAATGCTTGAAGACCGCTTGATTAAAAGTTTCGGAGTTGGGCTGGCCTGCCGATGGTATGCTTACTGGTTCTGTTTCCGATACTAACCTATTCTTGTTGCTTGTCAGTTTACAGCTAGACTGAATACCGGTAGGGACTCATAGCTGGCTATGTGATTACTTAATTTGCACATTCAATCCAAAGAAAGGGTTTCTTATGTCGATGCTCGCTTTACCGCTGCCCTGTGCTGTAAGGTGTTTTGCCCCGTCCCGAAGGGTCATTTCTTACCAGGAGGTGCTTGCCGTGGCTACGGGCAGCTGGCAGCTCTATCAGAGTGCTTTTTAGGTCGATTACAGAGGATAATCCAGCAGCGGACAGCCAAACACAAGAACGTCCTTTCTCTTCCTTGTTCTGTTTCTGTTCCCTGTCGCCCTTACCCGCGCCACGGACCTGCTCCTCAACACATGGTTACCATCTGCTTCCCGGATCACGGTCCAAAAGAAAACGCATCGCGCTGTACAACACAACCAGTAGTCTGTGTCGCAAGCGTTGCCCAACGTGGCAAACGACGCATTTGTCTTCTTGCAATTTGCAATTTGCATTTTGCCTTTGCCTTTGCCTTTGCCTGACACTGCCAGCGATGCCTTCTCCAAACATTGCGACGCATTGAGAGTTAGGCTCTGTAATCAAGCAGGAGAACAGCGCGTTGGCTGGGGCCGAGGCAGAGGCCGCGGGTTTAAAATAAAACACAAATCATCTGACAGTCAGGCTTTCTCTCCTCTGCTTGAATCCCCTGAATTGTTTCCTTCTCCTTTGTAGCGGTGTCTACATTTACTCTACCCCCCTCTCTTTTCTCCCCCTCTCTCCTGGCCCACACTCTGTGGCTCATCACTTCAAAGGGGGAATTCTGCAGCGCTCAAGATAACACGGTGTACCAGCGAGCACCGCTAAACTTTTCCAGAGCCCCCGTGCAGCCCTCTAGGCAGACGGGCTTGGCCCCTTCCCCATCTAGTCCAGGAAACCCAGACGCTGTGCCCCTTTTTTTCTTCCCCGCCGGTGTGGAATTCTATTGTTCTCTGTGAGCTGTCCAGGTTGAACAGCAAACTTGGAAGGTCTTCCCTTCCTCAGACTTGGAAGATCTTCCTTCCCCCAGGCTTGTGGCTGCTGTGATGGTTCCCTTTGCCTGGAAGTTACTCAGTGTTCATTCTGTTTTTAGGGGGGCTTAGTGGTGACGGAGGTTCGGCTGGAAGGAGTGATGGGACGTGCTTTTCCCTGTTTCCTATCAGCGCCCCTGGACCGTACTCTTTAAAAAAAAATTTTTTTTATTGTATTTGCTCACAAGCCCCTCCTGTTCTCTTCCATTCTGTCCAGAATTGTTTTTGCAGGATTCTCTTCGCAGAATTGTCAGCTCTGCTGGTTTGGTAGGATGGATGTTGAAATCATTTTGTAGTTTTGAAGAGGTTGTTAGTAGCTGGAAGCATGGCCCTCCAGAAGGAAGGTTCTTAGCTAGCCTCACTGATGACACTTGTTAGCCTGTCACAGTTGCCATGGTAGCAAGCCCTTGGCCTCTCAATTTTCCCCATGATTTCCTCTGGGATGTAGGACCTTAGCTGTGAAACATTCTGCTCTCCCGGAACACTTTCCTTTCTTTTCTGTGTACTCCCGTAGCATTGTAAGTAAACAAATTATCTGTGTGGGCAAGTGTAGGTTTTCCGAAGGCTCAACAATTTCTCCAGAGCCAAGAAGCACTACTGAAATGACGGTCAGTGCTCACATTTACTGCTGATTGGGGAAGGGAAGGGTGAGAAATAATATTCAGTATATCCACAAGAAGATGGAGAAAGTT